>VWYK01042553.1:778-14186 GCA_013399775.1 Semnornis frantzii | reverse complement strand
GGGGGCTGGGGGGGGGCCATGACATTGTTCGCTCTCTGGGTTTGCTCAACTCTTTATCAGGCTGAGATCAAAATTTATTCCCAGGATGAGCCCTGCAGCCCTGGCTGAGGCCCTAGAGATTTTGAAGGGCCTAATTAAGAAAACAGGATGAAAATGGCGAAATAAGAGGGCAATTTACTTCTTGCAGAATAGGGAGATCAAATCAACTTATGAGCAATTAATGTGCACAAGGAGAGAATAAAAGGGATGCCGGGATATGGGAGAGGGGCCTCATTTTAATGACATGCTCTGGTGTTGGCATAGAGGATTACTCTGAAGGTCAGATGTAGATTGAAACGACCTTGCAGATTCTTAACCCTCCTTCCAATTAACAGAACCAACTCAGAAATGCAAAAGACCCTGGCTTGGAGCACTGTCATCCCTTTATGTTCAGAAGGGAGGGTTGGGGAGGGGGGAAGGAAGCCAAAAAAAAAAAAAAAAAAAAGGAAATTATAAAGGAGAGTGAGGACAAAAAGGGGGTTTCCTTCCCTTGAAGAGCAGCTGCCAGAGCTGGGGCAGGCGGGAGAGAAGGGCTCTTAATTACAGCCTGAGCCACCCACGGAAGAGAAAAATCAGTGTCAAGGCTCTGAGCTGGGGTATAAAAGGGAGGGAGCTGTGGAGGGTGTGGTGAGCTGTGGCTGGGCTCTGCCTGTGGGGTTGGAGGGAGCAGAGAGATGGGGATGGCGGGAGCAGAGGGATGGGGACTGGGTCATACATCCTCACTGCTCTTCCAAGGATCTTTTTGCTTAGAGGGGATGTTTTTTCTTGGTAGGATGTAAAAAAGAGAGAGTGTTGGCTGTGGCAGGTGTGATGAGCTGTGCCTGGGCTCTGCCTATGGGGATGGAGGGAGCAGAGAGATGGGGATGGAGGGAGCAGAGGGATCAGGATGGAGGGGGCAAAGGGATGAGGATGGAAGGAGCAGAGGGATGGGGACTGGGTCATACATCCTCACTGCTCTTCCAAGGATCTTTTTGCTCAGAGGGGATGTTTTTTCTTGGTGGGATGTACAAGAGAGTGCTGGCTGTGGCAGGTGTGATGAGCTGTGCCTGGGCTCTGCCTGTGGAGATGGAGGAGGCAAAGGGATGGGGATGGAGGGAGCAGAGGGATGAGGATGGAGGGGTCAGAGGGATGGGGATGGAGGGGTCAGAGGGATGGGGATGGAGGGGACACAGGGATGGGGATGGAGGGGACACAGGGATGGGGATGGAGGGGACACAGGGATGAGGATGGAGGGAGCAGAGGGATGGGGATGGAGGGAGCAGAGGGATGGGGATGGAGGGAGCAGAGGGTTGGGGATGGAGGGGGCAGAGGGATGGGGACTGAGTCTTATGTCCTCACTGCTCTTCCAAGGATCTTTTTGCTTAGAGGGGATGTTTTTTCTTGGTAGGATGTAAAAAAGAGAGAGTGTTGGCTGTGGCAGGTGTGATGAGCTGTGCCTGGGCTCTGCCTGTGGAGATGGAGGGGGCAGAGGGATGGGGACTGGGTTGTACATCATCACTGCTCTTCCAAGTGTTTTTATGTTTAGAGTGGATGCTTTTTCCTTATCTCAGTGGGATGTGCAAGAGAGAGAGTGCTGGCTGAGGCTGGAGCAGGTGTGATGAGCTGTGACTGGGCTCTGCTTGTGGGGATGGAGGGAGCAGAGAGATGGGGACTGGGTCATACATCCTCACTGCTCTGCCAACAGTTGTTTTTTTTTCTTAGAATGGTTATTTTTTCCTAATAATTGATATTTCTCCAATCTCCCCCTCCCACTCCCCCCACCCCCCGTGTAAATGGGATATAAAAGGGAAGCACCACTGGCTGGGGTTGTGGTGGGTGTGATGAGCTGCAGCCAGGCTCTGCCTTCAGCAATGAAAGGAGAAGTGGGATGGGGATGGAAGAAGCAGTGGGATGGGGACTGCTTGGGCCATTACTGCTCCTCCAAGGTGGTTGTTGTGGTTGTTGTTGTTGTTTTTCCCACTGTGGACTTTTTTTTCCTGTCTAAATGCAATATAACATGGAAGTAGCACTGGCTGGGGCTGTGGTGCATGTGATGAGCTGCAGACAGGCTCTGCCTGCAGGGATGGATGGACTGGGGTATGGGCTGGTTAGCACATCACTGCTGATCTTCCAACATTGTTTTTTTCTCTCGTTGTGGATATTATTTCTTCCCCAAGTGAGCTACAAAATGGAGAGAGCCCTGGCTGGTTCTGTAGTGGGTGTGATGAGTTGTGGCTGGCCTCTGCCTGTGAGGATGGACAGGATGGATGGACAGAGCAGCCCTCACCCCTTTGCCATTGCATCAGGGGAATGTGGAGTGCTGGACCCCTGGGACAGAGCCCTCACCTTTATGTGTTCCCCCACTCGTGACACACTCGGTGGCACCGCTGGTCTCTGGGACACTTTTTTTTCCCGGGTCGTGGCTTTTCTTTTAGCCGCGAGGAGCAGAGAGGCTGCACCGGGGCTGAGCAGCCACAAGAGAGAGCCAGACGGTTATCGGAGAAGCCGGGGCTCCGGCGGGGGAACCGGACCAGCCTCGCCTCGAGTGGGCTGCGCATCCCCGGCTGCCCTGCTGCCGGCTCCCGGTGCCCAGCGCTGGCTGGCAGCGAGCGGAGTGAACCCAAGAGTGCCGATCTTGGCACTCGCTGACCTTGGCACTGATCTTTCGTGGGGGATGAGAACCACTCTGCACTCCCCAGGAGCTGCATCAGCTCTGGCCAGCAGCTGATAGAATCATGGAATCATAGAATGGTTGAGGTTGGAAGGGACCTCAAAGCTCAGCCAGTTCCAACCCCCCCGGCGCAGGCAGGTACACCTCCCACTAGCACAGGTCACTCAAGGCCTCCTCCAGCCTGGCCTTGAACACCTCCAGGGAGGTTGTGGAGCACAGAAGCACAGAATGTGATCACGCTCTGTGCTTCTGTGCTCCACAACCTCCCTGGGCAACCTGTGTCAGTGCCTCAACACCCTCACTGCAAACAACTTCTTCCTCACATCCAGTTTCAACCTCCCCTCTGCCAGTTCAAACTCATTCCTCCTCATCCTCTCATTCCAAGCCCTTGTCAATAGTCCCTCCCCAGCCTTCCTGTAGCCCACTTCAGATCCTGCAAGGCCACTCCAAGCTCTCCTGGAAGCCTTCTCTTCTCCAGGCTGCAGAGCCCCAACTCTCTCAGCCTGTCCTCACAGCAGAGCTGCTGCAGCCCTCTCAGCATCTTCGTGGCCTCCTTTGGACCCACTCCAACACTTCCATGTCCTTCCTGTGCTGGGGGCTCCAGAACTGCACACGGGACTGCAGCTGGGGTCTGAGGAGAGCAGAGCCAAGGGGCAGAATCCCCTCCCTTGCCCTGCTGTCCACACTGCTCTTGCTGCAGCCCAGCACACAGTTGCTGTCTGGGCTGCACTCCCACTGCAGCCTCATCTTGAGCTTTGCATCAGCCCAAACCCCCAGGGCCTTCTCCTCAGGGCTGCTCCCAGCCATTCCCCACCCAGCCTGGAGTTGTGTTTGGGATTTGATGCTGGAGTTTGCCAGTCTGCAAAAGCTGCTAGAGTCAGTTTGGGTGGGAAAGGTATTTAGGAGTCCAAACTCAATGTCTTGTGCTGGGGTGATGTCCTCTGCAAGCAAGAGCCTCTCCTGCATGTCCTCTCAGCCTGCTGCCAGCATCCCCTTGCCAGGCTTGCTGCCCCCTTCCCCACTTTCATAGAATCCCAAACTAGTTTGGGTGGGAAGGGACCATTTCAGCTCATCTAGTCCAACCCCTTGCAGTCCATAGGGGCTGGATGAACACCCCTGACTCTCCCAGCCTGGCCTCACAGCAGAGGGCTTCCAGGCCTGCCAGCATTGCTGTGGTCTCCTCTGGCCCTGCTCCAACAGGTCCCTGTCTGTGCTGAGGATTCCAGAGCTGGCCCCAGCACTGCATTGAGGGTCTCAGCAGAGCAGACCACAGGGGAAGAATTCCCTCCCTGCCCACGCTGCTGGGGATCAGCCCAGGACACCACTGGAGCTGGGCTGGTTGTGCACAGTGCTGGCACATGTCCAGCTCTGCACCTATCATTACCTTCAAGTCCTTCTCCACATGGCTGCTCTGCATCCATCCTCTGCTCAGCCTGTATTTGTGCTTTGAGTTGGGTTTGGTAAACCTAGGAAGGTTCAAACCAAACCAGCTGGCAGGCAGAACTGCTGAGCAGCTGCTGCTCTCCACAGGCCCTGCACTCAGCACCTCCAACAGACCAACTTGCTTGAGATTTGACCCCTCTGTTCATGAAGTGCCAGGGAAAGGTGGGGAAAGGGAGAGCCCCTGGAAGAGGCTGGATGGTGAATGAGGCTGGGTAAGAGCAGCAGGGCTGTGTGAGCAGGGGTGGTGAGCATGGGGCAAGAGCTGCACCCTGCTTGGACAGGATGCAGACCCTCTGATGTGCAGTGCCAGGAGGCTGAGCTCTGGGTACCAGCTCTCTGGGAGGGTGCAGCCACATCTACTTGAGCTGCTTCCATGAGAAAGGTCTTAGGGCTGGGTTGGCTTCTGTAGTTTTATTGTCAGATTGGACTTGGCTGGAAACAGAGATCTGTGTAAAGAAAGAGGGCTGTGACTTCCCCAGCACCATGCTTGAGCTACCTCTGTACAGGCTGGTCTCCAGTCCCACCCCACCAGTGCTGTTGGTAAGCCATTGCTCAAGGCCCAGAGGATTAGAGAATGTTCTACAAAAGGTATTATTGGGGAAGGAAAAAAAAACCCTTAATAGAGCAGAGTTTGGGCTCAGTCCTGAAGCAGGAACGCCAAGCACCAGTCAGGTCAGGCCTCTGCACCTCTGGAGCAGGATGCTGACCCAGATAGGGCAGCTCTTCCCTGGGTACCAGAAGCAGAGTGGGAGCTGGCTTGAGAGGCTTCCCCTACTCCACACCAAACTTTGAGCTTTCTGAGCCCAAGACATCTCAACACTGTGCTGCTGGCACAGGACCAGCCAGACCTGCAACCTGGAAACCATCCCTGTGTCGGCGCTGGGCTGCTGCTGAGTTTTCCTTCTCCCCTGTCTCACTTCATTTCCTTTCTGGCTCTCAATGAGCTCCTTTGGTTTGAGCACTTGGGCTACTCCTGCTGCTCCTTCCCCACCTGAAGCTCTAATCCTCCACCAATGACGTTCCAAGGGTTGTTGTGGCAACGGTTGGGATGAGGTCAGGAGGGAGGGATGGCTTTTTCAGGTGGGGGAGTCTGCAGCAGGGCTGCCTTGGCTGCCAGAAACCAAAGCAGCTCTTTGCAACTAAATCTTTGCATGTAATAAAGAGGGAGAGACTGGAAAACCTTTGGATGCCTGTCCAGAAATTCCTTCCAAAGGGAAGGGGCTAGGCTTGGTTCCTGGGTGAGTCCCTGGAGCAGATGGGTTTGGCTTGGGGGTTTTGGTGGGGGTTTTTTTGGGTATATGCAGCTTTTTTAAGCTCTGGGGCTGGGGAGCCACCAGCCCTGGAGGTGTTCAAGAGAAGCTGAGGTCTAAGACATTAGGTTAGGTTATGGTTGGCCTTAATAATCTTGAGGTCTTCACCAACCAGGCAGTTCTATGATCTGTGCCACGCAGATACCCCCCCAGTGGTCACTGTGGACATGCTGGGACTCCTTCTCCCACCAAACTGTGCCTCAAATGGTCACTGTGGACATGCTGGGACCCCTTCTCCCACCAAGCTGCACCCCAAATGGTCACTGTGGACATGCTGGGACCCCTTCTCCCACCAAACTGTGCCTCAAATGGTCACTGTGGACATGCTGGGACCCCTTCTCCCACCAAGCTGCACCCCAAATGGTCACTGTGGACATGCTGAGACCCCTTCTCCCGCCAAGCTGCACTGCAAAGTGCTTTGCAACCTCTTTTCCCAAGGCTGCTCTGCCTGAGAGCCACCTCACATCCTGCTCCTGGGATTTTCCTCCCAGCTGGAAGCTGGCGACCCTGGGGACCTCGGGAATGCAAATTCTTTGTCCCTTCAGGGTCCCGTTGTGGGTTCGTCCATCTTCAAAGCCACCATGGAGCCTTTGCACCTCTTCCCCTTGCTCCAGAGCTGGTTTAATCAGCTCACAGTTTTCATTTCATGCTTTTCTCTCCCTCTTTTTTTTTTTTTTTTTTTGAGGGGGCAGTGAAATTTATACAATATTTAAGCTGCAGAGTGGAGTCCTGGAAGATATTATTAATGTAAAAGGGACAGGCTGGAAATGCACTTGAACCTGGTTACAATTAGAGGGTGATTTTTCTAAAGGTCAATGAATTCAGATAATATCCACAGGGGGGGAAAAGAAATTTAATACCTTTTTAGTGAATTAATTAATTATAATATTATATCGGCTTGGGGTTCTTTTCCAGAGTGATTAAGGGAATGATCTGTCTTCGAAGGGGCTGGGGGGGGGAGAGTCAGCCAGTGAAGGAAAGACTGACAGAGGGAAGGGGGAGAAGTGGGGAGAGTTTAATGGGAGAATAATGGAGCCTTTTCTTCCCTTGCAAAACTTACTGCATTTCCAGGCCACAGGATCTCTGCCCGTCGGGTCCAGATCCTTTCCTTGCAGCCTCTCCCCCGAGGCTGTCAAAGGAATTATTATTATTTTATTAAAAAAAAAAAAAACCAACCCAAAAAACATTCTTTACCTTTCCAAAGTGGGGTTTTGGATATGTTAGCATCTCAAAAGCAGACCCTCCGTGGCAGTCACATCCCCCCTGGTGTCACCAGGCAGCTAAAGTGGGGTCTGTGGGTGCCCCCAGAAGTTGTGGTCTTGGCACAGAGATGCTGCTCTGGCCCCGTGGAGCTCGGTCCTCAGTGGTGTTGGTTGATCTGCAGCCTGAGCTGGGATGGAATTTACACTCTCTGCTAATCCAGCCAGCTCCAAAAATTAATTACAGCCTTGTACATTAAAAATTAACATAACCTTTCTGNGTGGTGTTGGTTGATCTGCAGCCTGAGCTGGGGATGGAATTTACACTCTCTGCTAATCCAGCCAGCTCCAAAAATTAATTACAGCCTTGTACATTAAAAATTAACATAACCTTTCTGGGTGTATATTCTTATAGCACAGGAGTGGGCCAGAGTCCCTCAGCAGCCTGTAATTGGGGCTGCATTTACTTCTAATTCTTTCCACTCTCAGTTTTTTGGTGTTGGTTTGTTTTTTTTTTTTTTAAAGCTGTGGA
Source organism: Semnornis frantzii (assembly GCA_013399775.1). NCBI lineage: Eukaryota > Metazoa > Chordata > Aves > Piciformes > Ramphastidae > Semnornis > Semnornis frantzii. The sequence goes on along the minus strand of VWYK01042553.1, from coordinate 7,013 downwards.
CATCTGAACTCATTAATCACAGATCCTGGGAGCTGGTAAAGTTTGAGAGGTTTGTAACTGTGTTTGATCCTGGCAGAGTTTGCAGGGAAGGGAGAGAAGGAAACTTCTCCATTGCTGGCAAGGTTTAAGCAAGCACCCATGGGTTGGGCTGGGAGGGAAGGGGATGCTTGTGGTCACCCTCTCAGGGGCATCTCCTGGCATGGGGAGGGTACTAAAAGCATGGCAGGGAGGTTGTCAGGGTTTGGCTACAGGAGAGAGAGGATGGAAGCCCAAAAGTTGAGCCCTGTGCAGATGTGGCTCAAACAGAATAAAACTGCAGAGTAAAAGCAATGTTGTGGGGAGGTCCTACAGCACATTTCCACCTTTCTGCTGAGCCACAGGCTGCAAACATCCCAGCCCAGCAGGTCCAAGTGGGGATAGATGCAAAGGTGGACAGCTGGAGGGGGTCACTCAACCCCCTCCCATGGGTTGAGCTCTGCCTCTGCCTCTGCTCTTCCCTCTGCTTGGCTGAGCAGTGGTAACATATGGAGTGGTGGCAATGGGATTGCTTGAGATGGTTTGTGGCTACCATTGATGGTCTTGCAAAGCATGAAGAGCAATCTCTCACAAGGATTTGCTCTCTGCTGCTGGATCATCATACCTCTGGGCTTCTGTCCCTCTGGTTTGTCTTCCATCCTGCAAGCTAGGGCTACTCAACATCCTTCTAGGTGCTGGAGGAGAGCTGCTGGCAGAACTCAGCCAGCATAGAGCCCTGCTTGATTCTGCTGTGTCAGGGCAGTCTCCTGGGGAAGGGGATTTGGAAGGACCACGTTGTGATACTGGGCTGTGTCACTGGCTTCAAACTCAGGCTCTGCTCTACTTTGTGCCCTGGCAGGATCCAGCCCTTCCCATTTCTCCCCACTCATCCCTCAGCAGGCTCTCACCTCCTCCATCACCTCCCAACAGGGCAGAGCACTCACCAGGCCTTTGAACGCATCTTCCCTTCCCTCCTTCCCTATCTCCACTCTTTCAAAACCCCTTCACCATCTTCTATCAAATCATCCTTTTCACTTTTTTTTTTTTTCCTTCCCCCACTCCCTCTCTCCCCCCAACCAACCACCACCACCCACCCACTACCTCCCTCAACCCAGCAGCCAAGCGAACTGCCGGGAGAGAGAGAGAGAGAAGAGAGAAGAGGAGAGAGAAAGAGCGAGGCAGAGCGAGCCAGCTCGTTCCCATTGTGCTATCTTTGGGTCCTAAATTAAAATTTATGACATCTTGAAATGAGCAGTGAGGGTAATTTTGCTTCTGAGCGAAGATGCTAATGAGTCCCCTTAATGGCGTGAATAAGGAGCTGACGGGTCGTGTGTCACCGCGCGCAGCCCGTGCTGGTGGTGTAATGGCCACAGTAAGTGTCTGTAATTATACCCTGTCTCGCTGTATTTTGGCAGCCCTGGTGGGAGAGCAGCAGCTCAGCAAGGAGAGGTGGGGGGAGGGAGAAAGGGAGGAAAAAAAACCAACCCAAAACCCAAACCCAAAAGCCTACCCAGCACCTTCTGTTCGTCCTCCTTGGGCTCCCTCGCGGTTAGGGAGTGGTGGCTCTGAGTGGGTTTATTCAAAGAGGCATGGGAATGGGTTTGGGTTGGAATCATAGAAAGAGCCAGGTTGGAAAAGCTCTTCGGGATCACCAAGTCCAACCTAGAACCCTACTCTACAAGATTCACCTTAAACCATAGCCCCGAGCACTGCATCCAAACCACCCTTAAATGCATGCAGGGTCGGCGACTCCACCACCACCCTGGGCAGCTCATTCCAGTGCCTGAAAAGGTTGGAAGAGGCCTTCAAGAGGCAGCCAGTTCCAACCCACCCCTGCCATGGGTAGGGACACCTCCTGCTAGCCCAGGTTGCTCAAGGCCTCATCCAGCTTGGCCTTGAATGGCTTCAGGGCGGGGGCAGCCACGGCCTCCCTGGGCAACCTGTTCCAGTGCCTCCCCACCCTCAGTGTCAACAATTTTCTCCCCTCCTCAAGCTTCAATCCATTCCCTCTCATCCTATCACTACAAGCCCATGTAAAAAGTCCCTTCCCACCTTTCTTAGAACCTTCTTCAGGTACTGGGAGGCTGCTCTAAGGTCTTCCTGGAGCCTTCTGCTTTCCAAGCTGAACAGCTCCAGCTCTCTCAGCCTGTCCCTTTAGGGGAGGTTCTCCAGCCCTCTCTGTTTCTCATCTCTTTAAAGCAAGGTGATAGCTCCATGTGTCCCCTTCTGCCACATCCAATGTGCCCAGGGTGGCATGTCAAAGACCTGTTGGACCTGAAGGGAGGATGGAGTGAGGTGGGGGCAGTTCTCTTTGCCCTAGGATCAGGTGATGGGAGAGGACATGGCCTGAAATTATGCCAGGGGAGATTGAGGTTGGAGACCCTACAAGCAGTCTCATACCTGTGAGTTGGAACCAGCAAGCCACCAGCTCTGCTCCTTGTGGTTCTGGCTTGGGAGCCTTCAAGCTGCTTGCAGAGGATGATTTACAAACTGTGGAGACTTGTCCTGCTCTGTTTGTGAGGGTGGCCTTTTGTTTATGTGTGTCTTGAAGCCTTGAGAGCCCTTCACATATTTCTTCCTTTCCTCCTCCTGCCTCAGCCCACCCCCTTCTGGACGTGGGAAATTCCAAGCAGGAACTGGGAGCAGCATGGGCAGCTGCAGGACCCCTTGCCAGGGCTATACCCAGACCAAAAGAGGCTTTGTGCTGTGGAGATGCTGGTGGCATGGGTGGTGAGGTGGAAATGATTCAGCCTGGCTCTCCCCAACCTTCCTTCATAGCTCTTCCTTGCTCTGTCTTCATCAGTGGGTGATGCACCTGGGGGGGGATAATCACCTGTACAGCTGAGGGATTGATCTGCTGGAAAGCAGCTCCGTGGAGAAAGACCTAGGACAAGCTCACCATGAGCCAGCCATGAGCTTTTGTGGCCAAGAAAGCAAATGGTGTCCGGGGTGGGGCATAAAAAAGACTGTGGGCAGCAGGTTGAGGGAGGTTCTTCTCCCTCTCTGCTCCGCCCTAGTGAGGCTACACCTGGAGTACTGCCTCCAGTTCTGGAGTTTTCCACTTAGAGACAGACAGGGAACTACTGGAGAGAGTCCAGTGGAGGCTAGGAAGATGCTGAGGGTTCTGGAGCAGCTCTGTGAGGAGCAAAGGCTGAGAGCCTGGAGAAGAGTAGCCCCAGAGGGGATCTGAGCAATGCTCAGCAAGAGTTAAAGGGGGGGGGGCAAGAGGCTGGGGCCAGACTCTTCTCAGTGGTGTCCAGGGACAGCACGAGGGGCAATGGGCACAAACTGGAATCCAGGAGGTTCCAGCTGAACAGGAGGAGAAACTTCTTTGATGTGAGGGTGCTGGAGCCCTGGAGCAGCCTGCCCAGAGAGGTTGGGGAGTCTCTTCCTCTGTAGAGATTCCACCCCCCCACGTTGTTGTGATCCTGGCCAAGCTGCTGTGGCTGCCCCTGTTGGAGCAGTGGGGTTGGACTGGATGATCTTCAGAGGTCCCTTCCAACCCCTCACCACACTGAGTCTCTGAAATTCTGTTTCCCTTCCACATGGCCTTGGCAGGGGGGAGGCTTCACACCTGCCCTGCCCAGCCCCTGGGGCAGCGAGGGGCTGCCTCCAGCCTCCTTCCCGACGGGAAGCAAAAGCTCTGCCACGTCAGCAGCTGCCTGCAGGATCAATCCAAGTGTCTGTGGCAGGGCTGCACGTGGCCAGGTTTTAAAGGACAATATCAATAAAGTCAGGATTGCTGGGAGCAGGCTCCGAGGAGGGGCTGGCAAGCAGGAGCTCCCCGCGCCAGGAGATCATGAACCATTGAAATATTGAAGTACTTGCACATAAACTCTGCTTTCAAGTATTTTTGACAAGGGTACTAATTAAATCTTAATTGACACTGCACTAATTAGCTTCTTAATTACATGGAACCACATAATTAGCAGCACACTCTGTGCTAATTGTTAATTAGGAAAACCAGGCTTCCCCCTACGTTCCCCCCCCTCCACATCCCTCCCTTCCTGTTGTTGCTTTTAACTAAAGAGCCTCTGGTAGGAGGAGGAAGAGGAAGAAAAGGAGAGGCCAGGACACAGCACTGGGATTCCAGTGACTTTCTGGGGGCTGTGGGCAGGAAGGCAGAGGTGCATGTGCGCCCATGGGGGTGAGAGATGCTGGGGGTGTGAGTGGGAGCCCTCCCCAGGGGTTGTTGGTGATGCTCCTGGGGTGGATTTTTGTACCTCTGGGTGTGCCATAGGCATTGCAGGCTTGTGGGTCATTGCCAGTGTCAGGCTGGCACCCTGTGTAAGCTCAATGCCTGGGTTTGGTGAAGGAATTGTTCTGGATCTGGCTGTGCCACAGCCCTGTGGGACTGAGGCTGCTGCATCCCAGTCCATGCACCACAAAATCCCAGCGTGGTGGGGGGCAGAAGGGAGCTCTGTAGATCATCCAGTCCAACCCCACTGCTCAAGCAGGGCAGCCACAGCAGCTTGCCCAGGATCACATTGGCCAGGGGGACTGGAAGCTCTGCAGAGAAGGAGACTCCACAACCTCTCTGGGCAGCCTGCTCCAGGCCTCCAGCACCCTCACACAAGGGAATTTTCTCCTCCTGTTCAGATGGAACCTCCTGGGTTCCAGTTAGTGCCCACTGCCAGGCACCACTGAGTCTGGATCCCATCCTCCTCCTGCCCTCCACTCTTTAAGTCCTGATAATCCCTGCCACAGCCCATGCTCCCCAAACTTCCCCCATCCCACTGGGATGGCAGCCATGAGGCTATGTCCTGTACCATGGCACAATGCCTTGCCCCACAACATGCTGTGCCCAGCATCCAATCACCCTCTCCACATCTCCCAGCACTGAAAGCTACTCTGGCAGCAGCCTCAACCCTCTGGCCAGCCTGTTGGTGCCAGGGATCAAAATCCAAACCCCAAGCCTGCAGTTTTTCAGCTCTCTCCCTCCTTCTTTTTAATTCATTTTCATAGTTCAGTTTTCCAGAAAGCATCAAAACTGCCCTAAAAAGCTGCTACAGAGTTTGTCTTTCCCAAGAGCCCAAAGGAGCAGGATGTGGAGCAGCTGGGTGACTTCAACTCCCTGTTTATGGGGAAAGGAGGTAAAGAAAATATCCTTAATTCCACTGGTTGGGGGGAGAGGAGAAAAAAAAAAAAAAAAAGGAAAGAAGAGGAGGAAAAGAAACAAAGAAAAAGGAGAAGACAAAAAAAAAAAAAAAAAAGAGGTGAGAAAATTGTTCACATTTGACAAATCTTTCTAATTAGGGGCCAATTATGTCCTCAGATTCCTAATTGGGATTCCGGCAGGTTTTCAGGCTTGTAGGGTAATTACAGGCTCGTAATTCTATTAAGATGGAAATTTGGGAGAAATACCTTATCATAACATTTGGATTTTGCCATCTGTGTTGACAGGCTGCAGCTCGGCTGGGAAGGGGCTGCTGTGATCCTTGCTGGAGCCCAAGCCTCAGCTGGTGCCAGGCGGCATCGCTGCAAGGAGCAAACGTGGGGGTGAGGGAGGGATCCTGAGCAGCAGTTTGGGCCAGTGGAGGTTGGTTTGGGACCTTTAGGATGCTGGGTTTAACCCTTCCCTGGGTTTAAGTGGTGATTCAATTTAAACTGGATGTTTGGAGGAGGTTCTTTACAGTGAGGGTGGTGAGACACTGGCACAGGTTGCCCAGGGAGGTCGTGGAGCACCTCCCTGCGATCACATTCTGTGATTCTGTGCTCCACGACCTCCCTGGAGGTGTTCAAGGCCAGGTTGGATGAGTCTTTGAGTGACCTGTTCTAGTGGGAGGTGTCTCTGCCTATGGCAGGGGGTTGGAGCTGGATAAGCTTTGAGGTCCTGTCCATGATTCTGTGATCCAGGGATCAGTATCGGTCAGGGACTGACCTGTTGGAAGGCAGTGAAGGGGAAAAGGATTTGGGGGTCCTGGTGGATGGGAGGTTGAGCATGAGCCAGCAATGTGCACTCATGGCCAGGAAGGCCAATGCTATTCTGGGGTGGATCAGAAAGGCTGTGGTTAGTAGGTCAAGAGAGGTTTTCCTGCCCCTCTGCTCTGCCCTGGTGAGGCCACATCTGCAGTACTGTGTTCAGTTCTGGGCCCCTCAGTTCAAGAGGGACACAGAACTGCTGGAGAGAGTCCAGCACAGAGTCACAAAGATGCTGAAGGGAATGGAACAGCTCTGGTAGGAGGAAAGCCTGAGGGAGTTGGGTCTGGGAGCTTGGAGA
>VWYK01042547.1:2897-24034 GCA_013399775.1 Semnornis frantzii | reverse complement strand
TGGTTCTGACACATTCTAATCAGACCCTAACATTTATCTGGAGGAAAAATGCCTAGCGGTGGCAATTCTAACTGTGCTGCGCACAGTTAAAAAGTCAGCAAATGTGGAAATTGCTACCCAAAGACCCAGGGGCTTCATCTAAACAAACAGAAAGTTGTGAAAACTGGCCCCAAGGGACACATCTGAGGTTTACCAAGGAGTGAGATCTGTGTGACTGAGGCATATACTGGCCACTTAAAATAAATATGTGTAGCACCTAACATGGAAATGAAAAAGAATCTTTGCAATTCACGAATCAGAGGCAGCTGTGTCACTCTTATTTGCTGCAGTACAGATCCTGAATCAGTGCTCGTAAGGGTGTAGTGGTACATGAAAAACGTTTAGAGGAACAATCTCAGATCTCAAAAGCACCCTTCAAGGGCTTTTCACGTTGCCCATTCTGTGTAAATGGATAGATAATTGTAGTGGTTTAAGGTTTATTGGAATATTCTAATAGGAGAAATTAGATCATTGGTTGTAAAATAATAACAGTGATAAAGTCTATGTAATTCATTGGTTTGCTAAGAGGTATAAAAACACAAAGTATAAACAATTCCTCCTTTGCTTTTGGGCACTAGATCTGTTTGCTGCTCCTTCTCTTTACTCTAAACTTATTCCACTAACCTTGACTGATCATATCGAAAACAACTAGCAACGCTCACACATGCTACCTGGGAGAGAGAGAGAGAGAGGGTGGCATTGGTCCCTTCTGGGCTTTTCTTTGTCTGGGCGGGGAGACTGGATTTCTGTATTATTTCTAAGTGGTATATAATTGCAAGTACATGTAAATACATTGTGTATATACGCTTGTAAATTTAGCTTTTCTGTAAAATACAGCTTTATCTTACTTCCAAGCTACCTGAGCTGGTCTGGCAAATTTTAATTGGGGAGGAAAGTTCCCAACCCTCCACAATAAGGTTCAGTTGGATTAGGCTCAAAGTACGTCACTGCTATAAAACAGCAGCAGGCAACCAATGCCACAGGACTGCTAGAGCTCATCTCCTCATGTCCCCTTCAGCAGGAGATTCATCCTTGCACTTTATTACAGACCTAAGCAGGGCTTCAGTTTAGCTACACCTTTGGGCCTCCAGAATCATGTTTGCTCCCTCTTGCTACAGTGACTCTGCCCGTCCAACTCTTATGCTAGATAATGAATTAAGCACATTGGCTAATATATTCTTTCTGAACCTCCCAAGAAAACTAACCATGTCTTTGATTTTGACAAATAACACACAAACACCTTTTTTTCTGCAACTGATTCAGTCCGGCACAAAGTGTGATTTAGCAACACCTACTTCTGTGTGAAAGTTGTGACTTTAACTTATTTGTTTTCTCCTGTTGTCACTGGGGAAACGGTCACCTTTGAACCAAAGGGAAATTACAACTTCACAGATTGCTGACCTTATTTATGTGTACCTACTGCAGGTTATTCACTGCTGTTTGAAATACCAAATGGCACACACAGAGAGTTAATATTGTGTACAATTGGCTTTTCAGTTAAATTGGGTTTTCAGCCTGGTTTCCAAGGAAACGTTACAGCTCCTATTGGTGGAGGTCACAGGTTGACTGCCAAGCTTACGACTTCCTTTGTTCTTGGTCCATCAGTTTGATTTCTTTTATCATCTGCTCTTTCCTACTGATATACATCCTAACACAGGGGGAAGGATTTCTTAACACACACAAAATAATCACAATTTCCCAAACAGGCCCCCCCGCCCCAGCCCAGACACTCAAAAAGCAGTAGCAGTGACTAAAGAAGAATACATTAAGTAAGTGTATTCGAAGAAATATTAAATGTGATACCCAGATTTGTCTAAATACAGGCCTAGGAAATGTTGATAAATACCTACTGGAGATAAAAATACAATTTTACTGTTTATCCCTAACGAGCAGATGGGATCCCACATTGCCATTTTCAGGAGTACAAACACATACCAAAACCAAAATTGAAACAACTTGAAGGAGTTTAAGAATCTATGTGCAGGTTTTTAACCAAATGTTACACTAGTGAGGTGAGATCTTATAACCCTTTAGGACACTTGCATTTGCCACAATTAGAGCATTAGCAGATGATAAGGACTGCAGAAAAATTCACCAACATCATTGCTTTTTGAAGACGTGGGGCAGTACACACTGGAGTGCATCTACATGACAGAAAACATCCCCCTGCCCCACAGGCAGGCAAAGACCCAGGTTGGAGGCATACTCCCTTCGTCTGGTCCCTTCCTGGCTGTACACCGGAAGAGAGGGTAGCTGGATATTTTCCCACAAGCAGAAATGAAGAGTTACTCATGATGCTTAATGAAAGATATACTCAAAGATGTACCATTACTGCTGTTTCTACTTTTCTCTTTACTTGAGCTCCTGCTTGCTCCTTCTTTGTGCCCTGGCAATGAAAAATATGGGGAATTGGGGTGGTTTTCATCTTCCCAGAAGGAAGGGGATTGGATCTCCTCTCTTCTTCTCAGAGCATTCACGTGAGCTCAGAGTGCAGTAATTTTGTTCCAAGAGCTCTATAGTGGCAGAAGGTTGGTACGGTTCTTTTTAAGGATACTACTAACAACATCCTCTGGACACTAGAGAAGATTTCTAGGACCTAGCTCCTCTCTGCCCAATGAACACCCAGTCTCCCTCCTGAGACATGTCAGTCATAAAATATGAACACCCAGGAGAGTGTCCTTTGGGTTTTTTTGACAGCTATAATTCATCTTTCTCTGGACTGCAACATGTTCTTTTCCAGAAGTGCCTTGCACTGCAACTGCCTCTGCTCATGCTTTCTCTACCCCTCTCCTACCCTTTCCTCCCATCTAAATTGGATACTGGTAAAGACCTTCCTCTGCTTTCTGCAATACACTTCCACCTCCATTTGATTAAAAAGCTCCAAATTTCTCTTCTTGGTCACGGACAATGTCTCCAATGTCCTTCCATCCTATTTTCCAGGACACCTTCATCTCACAATCATGGCAACCACCAGCAGAGATAAAGGGTTGTGTTTTATATTAACAACTGGGTGATGAACTGGCCTTAATAGCCTCGGGATTGGAGCATGACATGCCCTGCTTGTGTAAAAGCACAAACACCAAGGCTGCTATGAGCTGGACCTGACCTTATGAAATGTCACCTTGATTGCTACAGAGCATCACAAACTCTCTGCATTTTCCCTTTGGATGATTATGGAAAAAAAAAAGAAAAAGAGGAAAAGAGGAAAAAAGAAAAAAAGGGGAGGGGAGGGGAAAAAAGAACAAAGAAAAAAGGAAAAAATATAAAATGAAAAAAAGAAAAAAGGTAAAAAAAAAAAAAGCTGCTATGAAAATATCCCTCAGACTTATGATCTCATTTTCCATCTCTTCCCTCCTACTATATATATGCAGACTGGATTCCTTCATCTGTGGTCTACATAGGAAAGTTAGGAAATTAATTAATTAGGAAAAGAATGGGAAAAAGGGTAATTTTTTTTTTTCATTTCTGCCAAAAGCTGATGCAGAAGTTTTTCTTGCAAGACATGGCACTAGACAACGAAGGAAGCAGAAACAGAAATGATGAGTGCTTTCTGGAGGATGGCTGAGGAGTGCAGGTGGGAGGTGCCAAGCAGGTACTGACAGAATCTGCACATCACTAACTCAGTAGAGAGCCTGCATCCAGAGGCAGTGCTGAAGAAAAGCTGCTTACAACTTGGATAGGGACCATTTCATGATACCACTGCTCTCATCTTTTACCCTCCTGACCTGCACAGGCCCAGGACACTGAGACTTGACCAGTCCCACCCCTGGTACTCCCCTAGTGCCATCCAGCCAGGTGTCACACAGCCCAGCAGCAGCTCCTGCAGCACTGTGCTGAGAGGCTCCAAGCATCCTGCCCTGTGCGCATTTTATTGCCTATTTTGTTGTCATTTTAGGGTACTCCTCCCTCACTGCCCTTGTTTCGCGGTAACAAACGTTATTACTCATTTCCTTGGTAGCAGGTGTGTGAGGGTTGTCGGGAAGGCACAACAGACACACAAGCAGGAGGGCTGGGCTGCAGCAATCCTGTGTGGTTAGACATTGCTCCCAAGGCTTAAAGGCACATGGGCTTCAGGCAGAAAAAGCAAGGGGAAATCTCCTATAGATAGTATCCCCTGTGGTTCGCTGAGATGTTGCTTAGAAACCTTTTCTCCTTTAACTGGCATCCTAACATCACCACTGGTAGCTCTTAAAGCTTGACTTAACTCCAATTCAGACAAGGATGTTTATCTCCACGGGCTTGTGGGCTGGCCTATCAAATTTTTACACAATGTCATAGCAGGATAATTAAAAAGGGAGGTCCTGATAAATTCCAACATTGCTCTAATTTTATTCTAGTGTGAACCCACTTAGATTGACTGGGATAAGGGTGAAGCTTTCCCAGTCATGTTATCTGAAGAGGAATAGCAAAACATCACAAGGGTTGACCTTCCTGTTCTGAACTAAATTAGGAGGTATTACAATATCACCTAAAAAACTGTGGATAGAGTAAGAGCAGTATAGTCACTTGATACTAACCAACACTGAAAGTGCTAGAGAAATGAGAAGCTGTCATTTTGCTTAAAGCCTGCAGCAAAATCCGCACCACATGGAGTCCTTATTTTATGCACTTCAGCTCTCAGTGTGACATGCTTACTGTCCACAGATGTGAGTGTATTTGCAGGCTACCTCAGGAAATGGGAACAAGTCCATCGATAAATTCTACTTTAGTTTATTGATGGTTAATATTTCACAGCAAATTAAGATTAAATACACGCCTCTTTGGTAAAACAACAATCTGAGGGCAACACCTTCTCTTTCAAGGCTCCAAGTAAAACGATAACCTTTGAAACAAGTAAGCTGCCTGATGTAAAAACCGAGAACTGTCTCCATCAGACAGTTTAACTACTGATCTATATCTTTATGACTACATCTTATTATAGATATCTATACGCTGCCTAAACCACTCCCAGAATGACACAAGCAAAAAAGTTCTTACAGGTCACCAGGTGAGATTAGCTCAGAATATCAAGATACTGATGTAGTTCCGTGGATAAATCTTCTTGACAGGACAAAAGATGAAACACAGCATTACTCTGGTTAGTGTCCATGGGATGAATGATTACTGTACCTGTAGTGGACTTCAGATATGTATTTGACTTGGTGTTTCATTGTTTTCCTTTCTGTAAGCCCACGATTTTACAATTTCTAGTTTGCTTTCCCCCTCTAGAACTGTCACGGGATCCCAGCCTTTATGTTATGCCATTCTAGTAAATGCTACAGCATCTTGCATGGTTAGATTGCAACCTCAGTGTGCATGTGTTCTAAGAAAAAATAGCATTGTTTATCACAGGCATAAATGAAGAAAAGCCTGGGTTGGAATGGACCTCCTAAGATCATCCTCTGTTCCAGTGAGATACCAAAATGACACTCCTGAATATGGGGTTCACTTTACAGGTGCTGTTGAACAATACAAGTGTACTTAAACAATGTTAGCTGAAGTATTACTCAAACATCAGCTTGGATACTTGTACTCTGTAGTGAAATACATAAACACAGGAGATAACAAGATTCATAGACTGCATCAGGTTGGAAAAGATCCTCAAAGGTCATCTTGTTAAATCAGGTTGCCCAGGGCCACAGGAGTCTGATCCTGAATGTCTCCAGGGACAAGGACTCAACCACATCCCCGGGCAGCCTGTTCCAGTATTTAACTGCTCTCACAGTGAAGAACTTCCTCCTGATGTCCAATCTGTCTACCCTGCTCCAGTTCCAAATCATTGTTCCCTGTCCTGTCACTTCAAGGTCTTCTCAACAGTCCTTCCCCACCCTTCCTGTAGGTCCCCTTCAGATAGTGAAATACAGCTCTAAAGGTCTCCTCAGGGAATTTTCTTCTCCATGTTGAACAGTCCCAACTCTTTCATAACAATTCATGTGTGTTAGGCAAACCAAAACCATGCCAAATAAAATAGAAACTAAAAGGAAAGCAAGAAGTAAGTTTGCAGCATGCTTGCCCAAATACTAGAGAGAGGCACACAGAAAACCCTTTACCTGAGGGAGAAACGAGAGCAAATGGTGAATCCCATTTGGGGAAAAGGACAAGCATTCAGGAATAAGGGATGTATACTGTGCTGAGAGGGAAGAGAGACATACAAAGAGGTATGGAATAAAGGACTTCACTTTCTAGAGGTAGACAGATTTTTAAGGTCAGCTGCTCTGGTTGTCCTGCAGATGCTCTTATTTGGTACTCTTTAATCAGTATCCACAAGACTAAGCCTGAGGTGAGTTAGCATTGTCTTACAGAAAATGTCTGATACAGCTGTAAAATCCCTATTACAAGGCTTTGTTTTTGACAAGGGGCTGCTGTTCAACACTTGAGGTAATTCTCCTCCCCTACTAATCATACTGGTTTACCCAATCCTCAAAAGATATCGATGGATCTAGCGGTTGTCCCTTGCTTTGCAAACAAGGCTACCGAAAATATGATTTGACCCTTGCCAGGGCATGGGTTCATAGCTGAAGAGAAGAGGACAGCAGTGTCTCAGCAAGGTGGATAATGCCACATGTACAGGTCAGGGGGCAGCACTTTAATGTCATCACTCAGTTGTCTTAAGTGTGACACACCTTTGGCCACATGTGCAGAGTGTACCAGCTGAGACAACTGCCAAGCTAAAATATAACCAAACATTCTCCTTCTGAACATCTCTGGCCAGTAGGTGTTCTTGTACATCAAAGAGTCAGGAAGGCTTTTCAGGGAACTCTCAGAGGCAGCAGGGAACGCTCAGACTGAGCAGCCCCAAACTAATCAGCAGTGGCAATAGAAGCTGTCTAGATGTCAGCTCTTCTGTCAAGAAGCTTTGTTTCAGTTCTGCAGACTCTGCAATGTGATCGACCAGTTCGGTGCAAACTTTCACTTGTGTATGATGAACTCCAGGCTGCTGATAAGGAAGAGTGCAGCTCTATCATGTTGTTTAAAGGGTGGCCTCTGAAAATGGGAAAAGTGAGCTGTGGAAATACAGATTGGTGAGGAAAAGTAATTAGGAAACACTGCTAGCCATCACCGAGATATGGTGACGGTTCACTTTCAATAGGAACACACAGCTGGGAGGCACTGAATCTCAGCAAATTTATGTCTTGTTTTCTCCCTTTCTGCATCTGCAATGATGCAAAAAGAAGGAAAATGACAAAGAATTTACTTACCACTGACTACAGCTGCTGAGGTACATGGGAGGAACAAGTGACCAGACAAAGCCAGGAGCTAAAGGAGGTATGTGAAGAAGGAACTGCACAGATGATGGCTGTAATGTTCTACAGATCATAAAACATAAATGATACATAGAGCTGGACACTGGATTTGGGTTAGAGTTGTCTTGACAATGTAATGATGGAGCTGGCATTGCCCATATCAGAGTAAAAGTGTGATCAAAACTTGCCCTGGAGATTACTGGGGCTAACAGGCAGCACGGAAAGGGTTTGCTAGGCCCTGAAGTAGTAAACCCTGCCTGCCAGAAAGAAAAGGAAGTAGTAACAGGGGAAAGGTAGAAAGAAGAATTATTTTCCAAGCTTTAAAATTCTTCCTTTCACCCCTTCCTTTTAGAGGGATGATAAAATGACTTGCTGCTTCCACGCCCTGTTGAAGCTCAAAGTCTCTGTGCCACCAAGATCGGTTACTGTCCTCTCAACTCAATGTACTCTGCACATGGAAAAATCCAACAGAGAAGAATCTAGTTATTGTTCCCTGAAGGCTCAGAGACTCTCCATCAATAAAACTCCATCAAAATCATGGAGGCACTACATTAACCATTCTGAATTGCTGTAAACTTGATTTATTCTTTATTTCTTCAATATTCAGGCTACAGTGTACAGAGTCCTGATGTCCTTTGGACATGGCTACCAAAACTAATACACTGATTTTGATCACAGTTTGTGTTTCTGCTCAGGTTGAAAAAGAGACAAGCAAAATCAGCATTCAGGATTTGCAGCAGATATCAGGCTTTTAATGGAGCAGAGATACTAGGTTAAAAATATCAGCACAAGAGTAATACCTCCAGAGAACATGCCACAATGCATTTCTAGCATGTATCTTCATATACAAGATTTTTTTTCTCCCTCTCTCTAAACTTCCATGCCTTGACCTCTCGTGCATCCTTTCTTGGTGTAAATTCTTCAAATGGATTATGTTTCACAAACTACTTACAAAGATGCTCATGGATTTTGATAATTGATGCAAAACAGACTACTATAAAATCAGTGGAAAGACAGGAATCGAAACCTGATGGACCTCTCTTTAATGAGCATAGCATGAGCTGTATGTAGAGAAAAATCTTTCCTTGGAGAACTTTTGTGATGATAATGTGCAACAGATGGATGAAAGAAAATGGATGGAGATGAAGAGGACAGTCTGGTCTCTCAGCTCCTTGAGCATGTCTGTCCTTTCCCTGCTTATCTTTCTGGATATGCCCAGCCATGTTACACATTCCTCTCAATATTCTTTTCTACAATACAGACTCTCTGCATTCTACTTCTGTATATCCCAACACTCTTTATGACAAGAAATATGTGCATGTATTTGTAGTTCTCTGTTTTTTCTTTGTTTTGGAGGGGGTGAAATACCTCCCCTCAAATTTACCCCACTGTTTCTATCTTGAAAATAAGAATCCACCAATAAGAACAAGAAAATAAGAAAAGCCCTGGTTGGTATCTCAGAGAACACATGTGGTTAGTTTAGGGCTCTCAGAAAGATACCCCATTCTCCTAGCATGAGGTACACAGAGAGTGCGTGACATGATGGCAAGCAAAGACAACGGTCATATGCTACAAGAACTTGCTAGGTCCACCTATATGCTCTTAGAAACTTGAGTAACTTGAATACTGCACCTATAAATCTGAGCTGTATCTTGGCCATGAATTTTGGTAGAGAAGTGGGCTGGCAAGAGCATATTTGAGTAAGTAGCCATATGAATAGGCTAGAGACCACATTCTGGTTAACTTTTGATTGTGCATTGTAGAATTCTGTGGCTGGCCAGCAGCTTCTACCTACACATAGGCATAAGCAAAGGCATTCCAGCTTAGCATCCTCTCACTGGCGTATTTGTTTCCATATCTCATGCACTCGTAACGTAATTTCTAGCTTTAAGTGTCCAAAAGCTAGGCCTTCAGTCTAAAATGCTGCCCCCCAAAATGACATGAGAGTAAATGTATGTGTACTTAAGCTACCTTTATTTCTTATGAGACCCTAAATCCTAATCCATGCTATCACCTAGGGTCCAGGCCTCTCCCCTGCCTTCCTGCCTGCTGCTACCAGTGATGGCAACATCAGAGGCTAAACTGACACAAGCAGGAGTTGCACTTTCAGGGAGAGGCTGAACTTTTTTTCACTAGGTGTCATGTTTGAGGGATGGCTTTTGTGCAGTGCATGAAGAGGACCGCTGGTGGGTTTTCAGTCAAACAGTTCCATAACTGTTTTGTTACAGACGTGTTACAAGGGCTAGTAGCAGCACAGGGTGAGGAGCCAGATCATGCGGCACTTAGAATCACAGAATGTCAGGGGCTGGAAGGGACCTCAAAAGCTCATCCAGTCCAACCCCCCTGACAGAGCAGGGTCACCTAGAGCAGATCACACAGGAACACATCCAAGTGGGTTTTGAACATCTCTGGAGAAGGAAACTCCATGACTCTCCTGCGCAGCCTGTTCCAGTGTTCTGTCAACCTCACAGGGAAAAAATTCCTCCTCACATTTAAATGAAATTTCCTATGCCTCAGCTTCCATCCATTGCCCCTTCTCCTGTCATTGGGCATCACAGAGTACAGCCTGGGCCTGGTTCCATCCTCCTGGCACCAATCCTTTACATATTTATAAACATTGATGAGATCACCCTTCAGTCTCCTCCAAGCCAAAGAGCCCCAGCTCCCTCAGGCTCTCCTCATAAGAAAGACATCCCATTCCCTTAATAATCTTTGTGGCTCTGTGCTGGACTCTTGAGTTTTCAGTGGAGTTTGCAGGAACTTGACTGGCTTAGGTCAATCACGCAACTACATCCTTTAAGTAAATGTCTCCTCTAGAAGCTAAAGCTGGGCAAGATTGACTTTGATCTTAAAGGTCTTTGGGTTGAAGCCACAAATCAGAATTCCTGAGACAGAAGTTCCCTTGCTTTCTGCTGACAAACTGTGGAGTTTGGCACAAATCAGTCAGGCTTTCCTTCAAAAAAATGCTCAGGAAGCGATTTCATTTAAATTGTTTCTTTTAATGGGAAATCACTGCATGTTTCATATTAGGTCAGTTTCTGACACACTGGATCTGTAAGCCATACATCTGTTTTCACAGACTGACAGAATTAAACACATTGGAAAAGACCTTCGAGATCATGAGTCCAACCTATTACCTGACACCTTCTAATTAACTAAACTATGGCACTAAGTGTCTCCTTTTAAACACCTCCAAGGATGGTGACTCCGACACCTCCCCAGGCACCCCATTCCAATGCCAATCACTCTTTCTGTGAAGAACTTCTTCCTAACATCCAGCCTAAACCTGCCCTGGTGCAGTTTGAGACGATCTTGTTCTGTCACTGGACACCTGGATTTTGTCCCTCTTTAAAACAGGGAAAGTAATTATGCCTTGATTTGACAGAAGGGGTAAACTCAAATTATGATTCATCTAGCTAACTGTCCTGAAGGAGAAATATGCAGTTGTGATACATAAGTTTCACATCACTAAATTAAAACGGATGCATACCTCCATCACTGAATCAGACCTCTAACCACAGCAGGCCTCCAGTATGCCACCAATACTTTCATTTGGAGGCTGCATATTAACGTTGTTAGCAGCACTGTATCTCCTTTATCCCATTGCTGACAGCTGTGTAACTGCTTCACCATCATCAACTACAGTAATCCCTGTGAACTAAAGCACTCCGCCAGGATGTTCCTGGCGCACTCGGAAGCAGCTATCTGACCAAGGCTTGTTTAGTGAGTGACCTCTGCACACAGAAACTTCATTGTATTGAACACTGTTGAGTAGTGGCAGGAGATGTACAAAAACAGCATGGAATGCTACCAGCCCTCAGAAGAGATGCAGACTAGGGTTAACCCTGTTTCCTCTCCAGCTTATTAAACAAGATCTTCCTTCTGAAAGCACAGCCAGGTATCAGTAGCCTAGCATCAAGAAGGCAATATGGCCAGGAGATATATTTTCTTAAGGTATCAAAGATAAACTCCTAGGGAATTATAACTGGCTTCCGGGGAGGGTCTGAGCAATTAAATCCTTGGAGTCTGACTATCCAGTCAGGTTTCTTTCCCTGTCTTTACTGTAACATTCCAGTCTGGATGTTGACACACTGTTGAAGACTACACTGCAAGCTTTGGTAACATTAAGGTAAATGTTAACTATGAATGCAAGAGCTGCTTCACCACAGTTCTTTCTTTCAGGAAGCAAAATCAATTTGCAACAGGCTAACACATTATAATAATAGCCTCACCTCTAGCTCCCTGAAAATAAAATGCTTAGTACAAGCCCTCAGAAAATCACTAAAATCCCACTGTCGCACCTGGGTTCCTTAGTGCAATTCACACATTTTGATTTGTGTGTGACTGGTGTGATTCGGGACTTCATATTTTTTGAAAGTCCTCTCTCCCTAACACACTTGGCAGTCCACACACTTTTTTGTAAATGAAATAAAAACACTAGGCTAGATTTGGTGCAGTCACAGGTGACCTTCAGCCAACTTCTGTGCTGTCTGGTTTCTGCAGGATCAGGGTAAGTTGTTTATCACAGAGTGCTGCGGCCAGTATCTGTATGAAGAGCCTTCTGACAATCAATGGCATTCTGCTGTACAGGGACACCTTGTCTCCATTCTGCCAGTCACAGTTTAGTGCCAGGCCTGGGAGGAGAATGATGGCCAAGTCAGAGGTTTTTGCAGGTAAGACACCTAGAAAATCAAATGCTTTGGACTCCATTTCCAGACACACCACTGTGTCACAAGTCCTCAGAAGCCCTAAGGCTCCCAGCATTCTGCCCCTGCCATCTCCGCAGTGTTTTAACTTTCTTTGTAAAAAGTATGGTCCAGTCTGAGGGTCCTAACACGGAAGCCACAGCAGAAGATTAAAGCCCCTGTCCCACTATATCTAGGATTTCCTCTTAAAATACAATGTTTTGTTCACAACAAGCTTTACTGCTTCGCAAGCTCTTCTGGTATGAATTTGGTCATACTCAGCTGACAGCTGTGTCAAGTGACACAGCTAAGGAAAGTCTGGGTTAAACTTTGGAAAACGGAGAGGAGTTTAAAAAATGGAAGAAGAAGTAGGAATAGAATATTATAAAATCAGAAATCAAGGATGAAACGTGGGTTAACTTTATGGGTTTTTTGAATGACCAAATAGGAAACTCTGCTTCTTGGGTGTTGACTGATAGCTCCATTATCAACCCATTTCAGAAAATGGTAAGCCTCCATTCTTCACTATGATTCACAGGCCAAGATGCTCCCAGCCAAGTTTGTCTGAGGTTATGCGTCCTTATTTAGCCCCACTCAAAGCAAAGAATCCACACATGAGCTTTGGTATATGAGGAAGTCCATCCATGTTCAGAATGGTTCTGAAGTGCAACAGCAGAGAAGGATACTCAAACTCTTGGTGCGAGTCTTTCTCCTGTATCAATTGCTACTGTTAATCTACAGGGTGCTCTGGAAGTCAGATTTCATGGATAGAGTTCTTTCTCCTCAGAAGCAGGCACTTCTTGGTTAGCCCAACACTTATCTGCCAACTGCAGTGCCCAAATGATTAACTTTCCCTGCTAGTTAGCACCAGTGAGGACACATCTGGAGAGCAGTGCACAGGTGTGGAATCCCTAGGACATGAGAGACATGGGCATACTGATGCAAGTCCAGTGAGGGGCCACAAAGGTGATAACGAAACTGAAGCACAGGAAGGACATGGAACTGTTATGATTAGAGGGCTGCAGCTCTGCTATGAGGATGGGCTGAGAGAGTTGGGGCTCTGCAGCCTGGAGAAGAGAAGACTTCCAGGAGACCTTACAGCAGCCTTCCAATATCTGAAGGGGGCCTACAGGAAGGTTGGGGAGGGACTATTTACAAGGTCTTGCAATGANCCAACCTTACCATTCAATGAATCTGTGATTCCCTGAGGAAAGACTGGGATTGTTCATCCTGCAGAAGAAAACGTTTAGGGGAGTCTGATCAATGTTTATAAATCTCTGATAGCAGGTGTTAAATCACAGAATCAGAGGTCTTTTCCAACCAAAATGACTCAATTTAAATAAAAATGTTTTTCTCAGGGGTATAACAATGCCAAGACAGGAGACAATGGGCAAAGAACTGAAACTCATGGAATTCTGCCTGAAAGTAAGAAAAGATTTTTTGCTGTGAGAGTGATGGAGCACTGGCACGGGTGTCCAGATACGTTCTGGAGTCTCTCTCCTTAAAGATTCCAAACCCAGATGGACACAGTACTGGGCAGTTAGCTCTGCCTGACCTCCTCTAAGCAGGAGATTGGACTGGAGAGTCTCCAGTGATCAAGTATGGGAATTCCATGATTCATCGAAAAGCTGCAGAGTCTCGTGTGAAAAATTAAGCAGAAAAGAAGGAGATTTGCCTATAAAAAACTAGCTGAAACTAGAGTGAATAGAATTATTAGCTTTTATATATATAATAAAAAGCACTACAGGAGCTTTATCATATAT
This sequence comes from Semnornis frantzii, assembly GCA_013399775.1. Taxonomy (NCBI): domain Eukaryota; kingdom Metazoa; phylum Chordata; class Aves; order Piciformes; family Ramphastidae; genus Semnornis; species Semnornis frantzii. The sequence goes on along the minus strand of VWYK01042547.1, from coordinate 10,324 downwards.
TCCCTACTGATTAAATTAGGAGATGAAATTTCCTGGGAATAACTGCTGTAGTTTGACAGTATCAAAGACTAATCTTAATTAGAAGACAAGAAGGAGACTTTATTTTCCCCTGAAACTGGAGAACAGTAACTCTTTCAGACTCCTCATATCAGTGTCTGGAAGCGACACAGAATTACTCAGCCGCGTGGATGTCTACATGGTATCATGACACAGAGAGAAAGAAGGAAAATGGACAATTTAACTGGCTGAAGGAAGAAGAAAGAGTTTAGAGTTTGTTCTGCGAAATAAAATATTTGTTCTGCTATCTTCCAGGAACTGCACAAAAGAAAGAACAGGATAGGCAGTCCTCATATTTAACCTGTTCTGAAACAGTCTAGACAGAGGGGTAGAGAATAACCTCTGTGTAGGTCAACATACACTCATCGCTGAAATTACTGTTTAAATGAGTAACTGAAAAAAAGTAACATCTAAGTGAAAGACAAAGGACTTCTTTTACTGTCTTAAATGAGGCCTAAAACTCCTTTCACATGCTCCTGAATGCTCAGTGAAGATAAAGATATTTAGCAAAATTTGGAACAAGCAGGAAAATATCAATACAGCAGGAATGATGAACTCAACAGGGCTACACAACAGGCACAAGGGCTTCGCTTTAAATCAGCCATAATCCTTTTCATCACTCAGAAGCTGGTGTTGTTTCATTCCCATGGGCTCTCCTTTCTGCTCATGACCTAACCAGGATTTCCATTTGATCTGAAAGACGTTTTGTAGAAAGACTTGTGCTGGCATAGCTGTGGCTCCTGAATGCCAACGCAAGGCCAACAAATGTCAGCAAATAGCCGTACCAGAAAAAAGGGATTCATCATCTTCCTCACACCTATGAACATTCTTTCCTAGTTCTCCATTGCCTTTTCCTCTCCATCTACCTCCTCACCCCCAAACTCTCCCAGATCTTGCCCTTTCACCAACAATAATGCTATACTCTATTATGATGCTTTTTTACTGTCTTTTTCTTAACAAATGTTCTCTCTGGCAGCCTCTTCAGACCTGCTGTCTTATCTTTTTTTCCTCTGATTGTTTCTTCGGGATCCCTTCCTAAATTTTATTACTGCAGCCTTTTGTTGATCATTTTATCTTATGCATCTGCGCCTGTTTCCCTCCATTACTAAGCTTTCCGTTGGTATTAGCGCTTTGTCACAAACATCTCCCCTCATTCTGCTGCTCCTGATCTACTTTTTTCTCTCTCTGCAATCTCTGAACTTAGCTGATATCTCTCCTTGATGTAGATTGTAATTTCTCAGAACCAAAAAAGTCCTTTCTTCAGCAATACCACCAACTTATTGCTGCTGCTTCTCCCTGTCCTTAGATGCCTGATCTGCATCACCTGTCACCACATTTTCTCTCCAGTTTAATTGAAAAAAACAAGAGCTGATCTTTTGAGAGCAGTGGACAGATATTTCCCCACAGTTTGTATATACACAGAATCCTACGGAACAAGTTTGTGTTTCTAAGGAAAGGAGTATGGACACAGCAACATATCTTCAAACACGCAAGTGTTTTCAAACTGACCCTCGGACCAAGGCACCCCATTTTAAAGATTTCTAAATGGAAGTACCTCAAAGGGAATTTGTGAAAGGCCATCAAGATGAACCAGGCTCACAAGGCACACTGACATTTTTCAGCAAATAAATACACTGTTCACAGAAAAGCACAGTTACTGTTCTTTCTAACACTACCATCAGTCACATAAGTGTAACAAACCACACACGACAAAGAAGATTTAGGGTTTTTCTGGATCTATAACTCTGAGAGCACTCTGGAATGACTTCACACAGTGTGTGAAGAAATTCCAGATGAATGTGCAGCACCCAGGTGTACTACAATGACAGAGAGCAATGTGGCTGTGACATCGTGTGGTGAGCTGATCTTCTCTGGGAATTGGCTGGCTCACACAGACACTTTTCCTCCTTAGCAGAGAATGGCCTAAGTTTGTCTGAATGACAGCAGAGGACACAATTTCAATCGCCACCTTTCTTTCCCCCTTCCTCTTATCATGGTTTCTCCTTTGACACCTGAGTATGCATTAAAACATTTCCACCTAGCTGCATCACAGCACTTCTGCAGCAGACTGTGCTGCCAGCTGTGGAAGTGCCAAGGAGAAGAGAGGTGCTGGAAACCAACTTCTGCCAATGTTTATTGATAACTAAGACAGGCCTTTATGTTGCTCAGCTTCTCCACTAGCCTCCTGGTAGGCATGAGTTTGCATGCAGAACAGATGAAAGAATAGATATGGCTGCCAGATCTTCCAACTTAGTTGACGGGTAAGATTCTACACCCTGAATCAAGGCATGGGTTGGATGTCCATCAAATGAGGAGGAGTTGTCACTATACAGGTCTGCAGCTTTGGCACAGCACCCAGAAAAGGCAACGCCTTGCACTTTGCCCATGTTCCAGCAGAGCCTGGAGCCAAGAAGCAGCAGCAGCAGCAGAATGACTGCAAACATCCAACAGCAGAAAGTCAAACCAAGGACAAGCAAGTGAGCCTGAAGCTCAGGACTAATGGTGGCTTGTATTTTGTCCACTGTGAAAGGTTATCTTGCTGGAAGCACCAGCTGTCATGTTGGCCCCTCCTTGTACTGTATAAAGTAGGTTATTAACTCCCGACATATAAAGCAAAACTTTAGCAGTCTTTTTCAAACAGAAGCACAAACTGGAGAAAAGAAAGAAGCAAGTTAGATGGAACAGGGCAACAGATGGTATTAGCTTAGGAGAGAGGGTTTGAGACCCTGGCCTGGATTCACGACAGTTATGTTGCTACCCTCAAGATTTATCTTCTCTCTACCACATGGTTTACAGACCATGGGGTCAAGGAAGGAGGAGGTTTTTGCTAAAATGATAGGTTTGTTTCTTTGGCATACAAATACTAGACTGGTTTCTGATAATCTACTGACAAAACTGAGGCTGAAAAAGAATAAAACAGAAAACATCTTCAGCTCAGTTTCACTCCAGTTAGCACTTTCTGGATCTCTTGCTGAGCAACAGTATCTTGTTCCATCAACCGAAAATCCTCATCCATCTCATCCAGGTACCAATCCATGCAGCACTGCAGTAGTCACAAATTATTTAGGAGATGCTATTCCATAGTGGGCGGTGCTGCATTGGTACGGTTTGGAGAACCTTTACTGTTTATGGTGATGATGAGCAAGATGCATGAGTGAGGGAGTGGAGAAAGGGATAGTCAAGGCAGGTGGAAAAAGAAAAATCTGGCATGATTTAGTGAAACTAATACAGCTAACAGAGGGTCTTGCTCTATGTCTGTTGATAAGCATAGCACACTTGACAAGGAAATACTGAAGAGCCAAAGAGGTCTGGTAAAATTGGACTTCTGCTATTTCCAGGGGCCAGTCTCACCATTATATGTAGTTCCAAAGTTTTGCAGGAAAGAGCAGCTCTGCAACCACCCACTGTAACTATAAGAGTTAACTGATAGGGTTAACGGTGATTGGATGATATGTCAAACTTAAATTATTTCTGCTCACACCCAGCAGTATCTATTCTCCATTTTCATTAGGCTCACGCCCTCCCTATTTTCTCTCTGAATGATCAGAAACATTAACAGGAGTTCTTTCTACTCTCCACTTTGACTGATCTCCCTAGTTAGGAGCACTGTGCAAAGAAATCTGAGAAACAGCCTGGAAGCAGCAAGCAGCCTTGGCTTGCTGTATGCAGGGCATGGAAAAAGCTCTGCTCTCCCAGGGGCAATGCAAAAGCGATAACCAGTGACTCGGCCTGAGCCCAGGAACTGCCCTCCAGGGAATGAGGCAAGTCCTCCAAGCATTCCTGCCTATTTCTGCACAGAGGAACCAGACAACAAAAAAGTACTTCTTGAAACCATTCCCTACCTCTGATAAATACACACCTCCCATCAACTAATGAGCAATCAGGACTATCAAGCTTTGCCTTGTGATCCACAAACATTTCCAGACCGAACACGTTTTTGTCTGTAACAGTTGCGCTCCATGTCATACAAACATGGCATTTCATCGAGCACAGGGTAATAGCTTGATTCCCTTTGGGACTCACTCCTGTCTTAAACAGGCAAGGCCACCACATACCACACATTTCTCAATGCATACATTCATTCTGGAGCTGATGCTGAGCTAATTGAGTATCTGTTCATTACACACTTCATGCTAATGCAATAACGCACCCCCATGTAAAACTAATTGTACGAGATCTGAAGAAAACCAGCATTATATTACATTTCAATGCCATCTGTTCAGCTACCCCAGAACACAGTGGAAGAATTTCAATTCATTAACTTTTTTTTTTTTTTTTTGGTGTGTGTTTAACTCTTCTTGCTGGATTCAGAATTTGAAAATTTCCAGACAAGAAACATTTCAAAAGCATAAACTAAGGTATTTTTGTCCCTTCACATCTCATCATCCATTTGTGACTTGCAACTGCTATTTTATTTGACGGGAGTCATCTTCCAGCATATTTGCATGTACACACTGTGAACAAGATAGTTCAAGGATTCATAGAATGGCTTGGGTTGAAAGGGACCTTAAAGATCATCCATGGGCAGGGACACCTCCTACTTGACTAGGTTGTGCAAGGCCTCATCCAGTCTGGTCTTGATCATCACCAGGGAGGGGGCAACCACAACCTCTCTGGGCAGCCTATTCCAGAATTTTTCCACCCTCATGGTAAAGAATTTCTTCCTAATCTCCAGTCTCGAATCTGCCCTTCTCAAGCTCAAAGTCACTGGCCCTTGTGCTATCACCCCAAGCCCTTGGAAAAAGTCCCTCCCCAGCTTTCCTGTAGCCCACTTCAGGTACTGGAAGGCTGCTCTAAGGTCCCCCTGGTGCCTTAACTTCCCCAGGCTGAACAGCCCCAACTCTCTCAGACTGTCCTCATAGGGGAGATGGTTCAGCTCCCTGACCCTCTCTGTAGCCCTCCTCTGGACTGTCTCCAGCAATTTCATGTCCCTTTTATGCTGGGGGCACCAGAATTCAATGCAGTTCACAAATATAACACCTCAAAGTCTACATGCCTGTAGGCATAATGATTGAAACCACAAAAATCTCATGAAGATATATGAAGAGAGATCAAAAATGATAAGCAACTTGTACTACTAAGACTCAGGAGTCCCTGGAGGACCTTACCTAGAGAACCTAAGCATTATGAAACGTAACCAATTCCTGATAGTTTTCTCCTCTGATTTTATTTCATCCCAAATACTATTTTTACCAGTTTGTTTAGAACATTTGAAAGCTGGAAACCTGTTTTGCTCTATCCCTGGGCTACTTCCCTTCTGGATGTGGAACTAAGAAATTCCAGAGGATAATACTGAGTCAAAGCATAATATAAAAGAAGAAAATGTTACTTTCAAAGTGAACGTGTGATTGGTCAGTAAATAAGATTAAATAAGGTAGAATATAAAGGTAGAAATAAATTATTTTCTCCCAAACCTATATACAAATACTGTATTGCATTATGTCCAACAATTTGGGGATGGGGAGGGAAGCATGTCTATGCAGTGGAGATTCTAAACTATGTACAGATAAGGAAGAGAAGGGATTTAATTCTGAGTTTTCTGTGCTTACTAAATATATGCATTGTTCATCAGAGATCATGATCAGGAATGTCAAACGTGAATGGTGCCTGAAGATTTCAAATAAGGTTTTGCTGCATTTTCATTTGTCACATAGCTCAGGGGCTTCCCAAACTGGAGAAGGAAAACTGCAACTGCAAATTAAAGTGTAGCCCCTGGATAGTGACTGATTAAATAGGCTCAGGGTAAACTTGACTGGAAGCAACCTGCAAAAAAACGTTAACAATGATGTTTCTTGCCTTCATCATCTACCACCACATTTGGTGACTGGAATTAACATTTTCACTTCTAGGGAAAAAAAAAAAAAAAAAAAAAAAGAAACAAGAAAAGAGAGGTCACCATTTTCACTTCACCTTTGCTGAGCTGAGCTCATACCTTAGGAAAGGATTTTTGTTTTATTTAAAAAGAACAGCCTGCAAAAGGCCTTTTCTTTCTGAGGCCCTGATGAGTTCTGAGCATGCCCCCAGAGTTTTATCCTTCTCAAGGCTGCAGCAACATAATTTAGAGACCTGCCTCCTCCTAATGTTTATCTGATACACCTTCAAGCAGTCTGTCAAAGGTCTAAGGAGAGTCTATCAAGTCCTGTTGGCACGTCTAAAACTGCTGACACAGGCTAAGGAAGAAAAGGGTACATCTTGATCAGCTGCAACATTATGACAGCAAGCAGGGAACCTCAGCCAGTATTAACAGGAGGCTGTGCTGGCCAGCTGAAGAGTTAAACCAGTAATATTTATACATCAAATGCTAACAAAGCTTAAAGAAGTCCTAAAAAATAGCAAGGGTTGTCATTTTCTTAGTAGTTAAAAAAAAAATAAAAATCAAAGGGGTAGGGGGGCAAAACCCCATGCAAATACATCACATTTGGGGATTTATTGTTTGATCATGAAAACCATTACCCATGGTCTTCACTGATGAAAACTGTAGAAATAAGTGAAATATGTTCATTAAAAGGAGAAATAATGAGAAATGGTGCACCTGATAGACCTGTAAAATGCAATATGATGGTTTCCTTTTAATATCACTCATAAATTTTCCTGAATATGCAAACGCCTTACTCTCTGCTGAAAACACACCAAAAAATAAAAATAAAACTCTGCTTTTGGACATAATTAAGACTTTTGTAGCTTGATGCCTCAGAATATTAGAAGGAAAAATGTGTGCCTTCTCCCAGACCTACTTGTCTCTGAGTCAGTTATTTCTAGACCTTTTTAACCTCTAACTCCAACTGAAAGAGTAGTACTTTTCCAGTCAAGTCTTGTTCAGAGATTTAGATCAATACTCTAAAGATATGTTGACATTTTTCAGACTAATTCCAAGTAATTCCTTGCCTACTAGGGACAGATCTGTCCCTTCCCCTCACTTCACATCAGCTGTGTACAAATACACAGCAGCAATAATCACTAGCTTGAACTCTGGCATTTATCATAGCTGGAGGAGGCTGCACAAGTTCATGACCTTGAGGTCCTCAGGACAAGTCAACTCTAGAAACTGGTTTAGTAGTCTCTCCTTACAAATCTTTACATGAAATGCAGCAAAGGGTTTTGGCATCCTTCTTGAGACAAGATCTGGACTTCCTCACCAGAGCGGCAAGCTAAAAGCTCAGAAACAAGCCACAAGCCTTCCATAAGAGTGGAAGTCATGCAGGTCTGCTCTTCGACTCACAGGTCTGTCTTAGCCTTTGTGTTGTGCTGCAAGCAGCTTTGGAAACACCCTCTGCAAATACAGCAGCATTTTACCACTTCAGAAATAAGGTTAAACTGGAACTGAGAAGGTGGCAGGTGCCCTTCTGACTGCAGCAATGCACAGCCCACTA
>VWYK01042545.1:63309-84923 GCA_013399775.1 Semnornis frantzii | reverse complement strand
TTTTTTTTTTTTTTTTTTTTTTTTTTTTGTCAGCTGCATCACTTCAGCTGATCTTTGTCAGCCTGTGATTGATTAGGAACTTCCTCCCACATTGTCTTTCCCTTTCCCTGTCACTTCCAACAGATGAACCTGCTATCTCTGCTTTTGCTCCTTACTTAAGGCTCATTATATTTGCGGGTGGTGCTACAAAACACACAGCTCAGATTTAAGGCCTCAGTTTGCCAAGGGCTGGAGGGTGTTCTCAGCTCTGAAGAGATTCCAATCTCAGGAGTAAGCCAGAATGGGCTATAAAGCAGCAAAGGGTAACACTGGTTAGGTTGTGCAGTCAGACTTCAGTGAGCAAAATCACAGAAACATCCAGGTTGGCAAAGCCCCTCAGGATCACCAAGTCCAACCTAGAACCGTAGTCTACAAGATTCACCGTAAACCATATCCCTAAGGACCGCATTCAAAGGACCTTTAAATGCTCCACCACCACCCTGGGCAGCTCATTCCAGTCCCTGACCACTCTCTCCGTGAAAAACTTTTTCCTAATGCTCAACTTAAACCTCTCCAGCCTCAGCTTGAGGCCATTCCGCCTTGTTCTGTCTCCAATTCCACTTGAGAAGAGGACAGCAGCAGCTCTCTACAACGTCCCTTCAGGTAGCTGTAGACAGCAATGAGGTCTCCCCTCAGCCTCTTTTTCACAGTAACCATCCCCAGCTCCTTCAGTCACTCCTCATAAGATTTATTCTCCAGGCCCTTCCCCAGCTTTGTTCCCTTCCTCTGGACTCACTCCAGCACCTCCACATCTCTCTTGTATCGTGGTGCCCAAAACTGAACACAGCGCTCGAGGTGCAGCCTCAACAAAACCAAGTCCAAGGGGACAATCACCTCCCTGCTCTTGTTGGCCTCAAAAGCTTTCCTTAGGGTCCCTGCTCTTTACCCTGCTGTAGCTAGAGATGTGATTCCCATGGGTTCCCACTGCAATACAGTTAAAATACTCCTTTCACTGTTGATAATTTACATTTAGCCAACAGTTTGTGAGATGCCAGCGTTCAACCTGGGACTTGCACACCTGCCCTTGGTTTGACACGAACTGCCTAGTGATTTTATCAAATCCTGGTGGACTGCCTGCCAAATATTTCTCCACAAAACCACACGTAGGCAAAGCATGAGACAGGCAGGGGTATGCAGCAGCAAACCGCTGTGCTGAGGGGTGACAGCAGTTAATGAAAGCCTTCCGCAGGGCAGCCCCAGTGCTTGTCTGTCTGCTGCATGTACAGCAGAGGGAGCACGAGTGGAAGGCAAGTGGAAAGGCAATGGACAATAGGGAAAATAGGAAGACAAGAGGGTTTGTGCACTTTTAAAAATGCCTAACTCCCGGAGAGAAACAGCTTAGCCAGGTAGAGAGCTGGCTGCAGTGCAATAAAGGGAGTAGCAGTTTCAAGCTTACATGAAATTTCTCTATCGGAATCCAGTCCCCTCCAAACTGTCCTGACTTTTATTGCTGGGGTCTGTCCTCATTGGTAATGTATTGGAAAGAGGTGTTTTGGGCATCAGCAGGGGTATGCTACAGTGAACAGATTTTCATTTCTGTAGGGCTGTGCTTCTTCTGGCGGACTGTTGTACAGTGCACCAGTACAGTAACTAACACTGCTAGATCTCTGTGTGCAAGGACAGAGACTCCAGAGGCTGGGAATGTTTCGATTGTTACGTGGGTGAATTTCAAATTGCTGGTGATATTCCTGTGATGTATCTGTTGTAACTGCTGTTTGTAACCTCTGAAAGCAGATGAAGGCCATGATGAGCATGGTTACCTGTGAGGTTACCTGGCTTTCCCCATATCCTTCAGGAGGTGATTGTTGCAGAAAAGCAACTCTTGTCCCTGCTGTTCATCTCTACCTCTTTTCTGGTTGTGGTGCTTGTAAGCCACATCATCAACTGAGGCTGGCTGAAAAGTGGCTCAGCAAAAATAATGATACTCTTCTGGATCAATTTCACAACTTGGTTCCTCACAGATGCTATGTCATGGCATAGAATTTTAGAATCATAGAATGATCCAGGTTGCAAGAGACCTCCAAGATCATCTATTCCAAGCTGTCACCCAACCCTATCCAATAAACTAGACCATGGCACTAAGTGCCCCATCCAGGCTTTTCTTCAACACCTCCAGGGACTGCAACTCCACCACCTCCCTGGGCAGCCCATTCCAATGCCAATCACTCTCTCTGTCAAGAGCTTCCTCCTAACATCCAGCGTATACCTTCCCTGGCACCTCCTATATCTTCCCTATACCTCCACTCCCTGGAGGTGTCCCCTCATTTTGTTGCTGGTTGCCTGGGAGAAGAGACCAACCCCACCTGGCTACAAGCAGGTACATACATGTATGCACATACATGTAGGATGATCATGGAACCCCAGCATGAGAGCAGGGATGTGGCTGTTATCTCTGATTTTAATGCATAGCAATCCCTGAGCCAAATGCCTTTCACCAAATTGTTGCTGAGCAAAGCTTGTGCTGAATTAGGGTTTTTATGTTGAAACTTGTTATCCTTCCTGGAACTATAAAGTCTGTGTTTGGTATCTTTCTACAGAGGAGGAGTAATATGGTTTAGAAAGAAATATTTCTGTTTTGAAAGCTTCCAAATGAAGTTGACCCCAAACCTCTACCTCACAGGGGTAGGGGATTTGACTGCTTAGCCAGAGCTGCAGGCCCAAGGCCAAAATCTCAGGACCACAGAAGCCTGGAAAACCTGGGAGGAGTTCTTTAAGCATCCAGAACAATGTTGGAAAAAAACCACCAAAATACTAAATAAAGGGAGCTGAGAGAAACTAGGGAGCTGTGCTGCTCAACGAAGTAGAGAAGGCAGATATGCAGCAGAAAATCAATGTGGTCTGAGAGAGGTTCAAGAAGGAAAGTGTTTTCTCAAGGTCCTCATTAAAAGGCACTGGAGTCTGATGAATGTGCTCTAGGAGATGGGACGTTCCACTGATGTCCTGCTGGGTGCCAGAGACAAGAGGACACTTGCCACAGAGAAATGAAGAAATTCAAGTCACATACTTGAAGAATTGTACAAAGTCAATGAAAAGTAGAAAAATTAATTTGGACCAAAAGCAATTTGGTCTATTTTCAGAATGGAGAAAAAAATGTTATTGGAAGTGCTATTGTAGAGCAGAAAGTCTGGAATATGAAGTTTTTTCTGAGTCTCAAGGAGGGAGAAAAAAGTTCAGATTCCTTTGTTGTTTCCTTGGTTGCACATGGGAGTTTTCTAAGTCACCTTAGCTAGAAGAGCTAGACTGCATTAAGATTAAAAACCAGGTAAATACTTACAGGTACCATTTGGAAAGGCTCACTGGCTGCACAATGTATGCATTGTAGTTTAGTTTATTTGGATTATTAGGATGTATTTATGGGTTTAAACTGGCAGAGGGGAGATTTAGACTGGATGTTAGGAGGAAGTTCGTTACAGTGAGGGTGGTGAGACACTGGCACAGGTTGCCCAGGGAAGTTGTGACTGCTCCCTGCCTGGAGGTGTTCAAGGCCAGGTTGGACGAGGCCTTGAGTGACCTGTACTAGAGAAGGTGTCCCTGCCTATGGCAGGGAGTTGGAACTAGATGATCCTTGAGGTCCCTTCCAACCTTACCATTCTATGATTCTCTGATCTCTGCTTGCCTATATATTATTTACCAGTGCAACAAAATCTCCACACTGTATCACCCAGACAGACCAATTTTTGAGGCTGCTGTTATGAACATTTGTCCCACATGGGTGCAGTCAGAGTTCTGAATTGCCTGTACAGGGAAGTCAATCTGTGTGAGATGAGTACAAATGAAACATGTATTTAAAACGTGGATGACTTCCTGCTACAGAACATGAGAGCCCTCAGGTCCTGTGAAAGTCCTTTTCAGATCACCATTCCTTGCAACATTCAAGAGCAAGACCAGAGTGATGCCTCTGTTATTTCACTGCTTGCTGCTCTCTGGAGAACAAAAGTATTTGTGGTGCAAGAATGTGTCGTGGATTCTCTTTGTCCACATTCCTGGGCACGGTATTTCTGCACTTTGAAACAATGAAAGTTCACAACAGAAATGTTCAATTAACTGTTAAACACTGCCATCAATTCAGGGATCATTTCCAAATCTGATGGATGAGTTCAAAATATTCAATTCATTTGAACCATCAGGCGGAAGAACAGTCAAACTCCTGAGGAGAAAAGAGCAGATAAATGCTGAAATGAGCTTGAATATCTTTAAGAGGTATGGTGCACTGAAGACATTGAGTTATGAACATGAAAACTTCCCCAAGTGGCTACTGTAAGCAGAATAATAATGGGCAATGTAACAAGCTGAGGGTTTTCTTTCTCTGATTTCATTTTAAAAGGTATGGCATCTGTGTGTACATGACCTGAGTCTCCAACAAGGCACAATTCAACGATTTCCCATGACAGTAAATAAAAAAATAGGGGAATACTATTAGTAATAAAAAGTTTAAGAGAATGCAATATGAAAAGTCTAAGAGGAAAAACAGAAAGAGAACTTCATGGGTTCTTGGCTAGCCAAACAAATCCTAGAACTGCCAAAAATAATTCCACTTTGAAGTTAGTTTATTTGGGTTGTTAGGATGTATTTATGTATTATGTATTTTTAGGATGTATTTATGGGTTTAAACTGGCAGAGGGGAGACTGAAACTGGATATTAGGAGGAAGTTCTTTCCAGTGAGGGTGGTGAGACACTGGTACAGGTTGCCCAGGGAGGTTGTGACTGCTCCCTCCCTGGAGGTGTCGAAGCCCAGGTTGGATGAGGCCTTGAGTGACCTGTGCTAGTGGTAGGTGTCCCTGGTTATGGCAGGGGGGTGGAACTGGCTGATCCTTGAGGGCCCTTCCAACCTTACCATTCTATCATTCTATGATTTTGGATTCTTATTCAGTTCTTTTTCTCACAGATGCATCCAATGGCTTCATACTGCAGAAACTTTTGAGAGAGTTTTGAGCCAATGCAACTTGTGAGCCACCAAAATGTGAGCAGAAATAAATGCAATTTCCTGCTTTAAAACAGCATAATTCTGTTTCCTATCAGTAGTGCTCTTAAATTCACAAATTCAACAGCTTGTTAAAAATAGGTTATGTCAAATGGAAAGCAATTATGAAGTATATCTTACTGACTTCTGCTACAGTTTCCTTCAATTCTGCATTATGTGTTAACAAACTCAATTATGCCTCCACCAGATTTGTAGTCTCTGGTTCCACTGGTGTTTGTTTAAAACTGCATTTTAAATATGTTGAGGTATGACTTCTTCAAAAAAACCACCAAAGTACCAAAGCCAGCAGGGGCTGCATTGATAGCAATGGCATAGTCTTATTGGCTCTGATGGTAGCCATAGTGTTATTTTCCTGAATATCCAGAGTTTGCATAGCTGAGCTGCTTCTTTTGTTAAGGAATGATGTGATGCACTGCGTAAGTGATCTACTCAAGACAGAATAGAGGTCAATATTTGCTTAAAAAATCATTTAAATAGTAATAATTTGAATACAAAGAGGTATTATGGTTGCTGAAAGGATTCCCATGAGGACAATGTCCACACTGTGCTTGGGCTTTTATAGAAAAGGTCAGGAATCTGAGAGAAAGGAAGACATATTCTTCCCATTTTGTGGGTGGGGAATCTTATCATTCAGAGAGCAAGTGACATATCCAGGCTGAATCAGGGAGCTGGTAAAGGAACAATGAACTGAACCCAGAGTTACTGTCTCAGGGTGCAGTTCCATTATGCAGCTGAGCTGCTAAAATCACAGCTCCCACTGAAAGGGAGGTTTTATTTCCTGTCATTTGCTCTCTTCTGCCAATGCAGGTGCTTGTCTTATCATTCATTGAGCCAGTTCAGGAAGTCCAAGAAGGAAAAAAAACATCTTCACCCTCACTCCTGGGGGTGGGAGAAAAGATAAGGAGGTACATCACTGCGTTGTCCTCACTTTGTGTGTCTTTCTGAGTTACTGCAAAGGTCTGATAGTGTTGTGTGAGCCTGTATTAGCACCACAATCCCAGAGCACCAGAAGTCTGAGCATTGCAAGGGGATTATGCCCTCCTTTCCACCACCACTGCTCTCCTTGTTCTGGTTTGTTAGGGCCTGGCACACTTCTAGCATGGCTGCTTGGATTTCACTGTTGGATCCATATAGCACATAACAGCAAAACACTGACTGAGCTTCTCCTTGCCAGCTAGGTGCTGTGAAATAAGTAAATTCTGGCTACACAGAAGTAACTAGGGTTGGCAGAAAATGTCATTTTGTGTGGTAGCACTTATCAGGTCTATAAACTAAGAAGCTTCATTAGCTGATCCAGATGGAAGTATTAAAAATAAACACATTAGCAATGTTTTGCTTGGTCTTTACAGAATAAAAAATTTCTATTAGTTACAGAGCCTGATTTTTCCACTTCCCTTAATATGCTAACCCTTCTTTACTGCCCCTCTTATTAGTAACACTCACTTTGGGGAGAATGTAATGTTGTTGAAAGCACACAAAATACAATTCCTCTGGCCATTAATCCTTGTCTTGATGCTACCTTCACAATACAATGCCTCTCTCTTTTACCCCAGCTTTTTTTTCTTTCTCTTTTTTCTTTCTTCTTCCTTTCTTCCTTTCTTTTTTTCATCCCCTCTGTTTACCCCAGTGCAGCCACTCCACGAGGTAATTCTTTTTGTGGTAAGCTTGCTGCAAACTAATTCCTATTCACACTGGCTGCAATTTTCAATTAAAGACAAGAACTTAACTTTAGTGGAGGGTCCTATAGAAACTGCAGAGTCCAGGATTTGAGACTTTGATTTGCTTTCCCAGCTTGAGATGTTGAGGTTGTGAAGTACATGAGAGGGTCTGGGTGAGGTGGTAAAGTGTCTTTTGGATAAGAGCTTTAAAGCAGAAAACATCTTAATCCAAAAGGTTAGGGAAAAACAAGAGGTGGGAAAATAGTTCTAGTGCAGAAATGATGTCTAGGTCTGCTGTCCAGAAACAGGAATTAAGATAAACAAGTTGCTGAACTATTCTTCGCAGAGTATAATAATGCCAATGACATAAATACCAGACCTCTTGTAAAGAGCATCTCTAAGGTGTCCAGTCTAAACCTATTAGGCTTTAAGCACAAGACTGAAATGCCACTTAACATGCTAGGTTTAAGCTTATAGAAACCCAGCTGTAGTGAGAAGGAACTGTATGCCTTTTGTTTTGCTAAATAAGCAAGACACACAAGAAATTATAATCAGGCAAGGAGAAGAATTTATGTGTATAAAACAATTTCCCCTGCAGTTTGTCATTTAACTCTGTATATTGGAATACTTTGGTAGACTGCCTTTTTAAAAAAATTATCTACACAGGTAATTTGTTTTTTTTCCTGTCTCATTATGTCATTAAAAAATCAGGCAAGATTATCAGACTACATCAAATAACACATGTCCTGCAGTGGCCAGGAAACCATCCTGAATATTAGATCCTAAGTATAGATCCTGCCAGCCCCTCTGTTACAGATGTGCACAGCCACAGAACAACCATAACTAAACTAATCCTTTTTTCAGTTTCTGTCAGCTAGTCAAACTCTAAAAAGTTCTACCTGTGTGCTAATAAGAATTGAATCATATAATAACCAGTGAACAAAAATAGTAGTGGCACACAAATGCAAAGCTCATTTAACAATTTTCATTATTATATTGAAGCACCCAAGAAAAAACAGGATCTGAAAAAAAACTGAAATCTGCCTGAGCTTAACTACTTTTGACAAGTTTACACACGAGAGACATGGAGACTGTGTGTATTACTCGCTACTTTAAGTTTTGTCCTGGCTCTCTGTTTGAAAGATTCCAGCCAAAGTTAAATCAATCCACCCTTTGCTGATTTCCAACATTAGACATGTCCCCAACTTTTTTTTCTTCTTTTTAACCTTGCTTTCAGATTGACTTTCTTCCAATTGAAATTTAGTCACTGAATGGTCGGTTTTTGGGTTTTTTTTTCCTTTCCCCCTTGCTTCTAAACGTTGATAAAAAAGGGTTTTTTTCACTCCCTCAATTTGATGTGACAGGGCCCTGACATGAATAATGGACGTGTTTCTTTCACAGGCAAATCAACTTAATTTAGCATGCTTTTATACTTTCAATAGCAGAGCCACAAGCCTGTAAATTCCATGAGATCCTTTAGGTTTGCAGAAACCTTTAGAATTAGCAGAAAACGTATAAAGTAAACAGCACTTATTTTGTCAAAATACTTGAATAACTTTTATGCAGGAGCTGGAGATGAATATATCACTTCCTAATCAGACCGCGATTTACATGCGGTTGAGGATGGGCGGCCGGGGCTCAGCCTGCTCTTTTGCTAAGGGAGAAAAGAGGGATGGGGAAGAATAAATAATCACAAGCTTTAAATGGAAATAAAATCCCAGATTCTCTTCTGAAGCTGGAGGGGAATTTTATGCAATAGAGGGTACTTCAGGAAAGCCCCTTTCTGAGCCCAGCTCCCTACGTAATAGCACTCAGAGGAGTTGCTGCTTTGCGCAGGGTCCTGCTGCCCAAGCAACAGGAAGAGAAAAATAATAGTACTTACTGTCTATACAGGAAGGTGAGAGACCAAAACAACCCACACTAGCTTCAGAAAACAACCAATACTTGTGCAGCTCTGTGCATTGATAGATATTTTGTTAGAGAGGTGAAACAGTGCCCCGTCTAGCTATGGCATCACTGATTCAAGGGCAGCAGGTCCATCTCTGTCCACACAGTGCTGGAGAAGGTGCCTTAATGAGGTGCTGTCGGATTTTCCTTACGTTGAATAAGCAGCAAACACTCTTCTTTGAAACTTCAGAGAGTCATTTTTGATTCTGCCTCAGCTTTCTAGTTTCAGGGTGCACCAGAACAAGCCAACAACTGCAAGGGTGAGCTCTGCTCTTTTCCCCTTTTCCAAGCCAACAACTGCAAGGGTGAGCTCTGCTCTTTTCCTCTTTTCATCTTTACAGAACTCCAAGGAAAGACAAATAGGGTAACTTTCTCAGTTTGTTTTCATAACTAGGACTCATCTCTCAGGACTGCTGCTAGCAGAATACAATCTGGTGACACCATCAAAGGAAAACAGGGGTTAATTCTATTGTCATGGCCTGTTACTGTCACATCCAACAGCTCATTCATTGAAATATCCTGATAGTATTGATAATATATCAGTGAACAATAAACAGGTTCATTCGAGGTATACAAATTCTATTGCAAAAAAATAATTGCTTGTTAAAGAATCTCTTTTTTTACATAGTGTTACATAAATAAAATAGAAGCTAGTTTAAAAAATAATCTTCTCAAATGAAGTGCCACTTTAAGCCATCAGCTTGTGTAGGAGGAAAGTGGCCCATACAGATGCTCTGCAGCATTCAGCCTCGCCTCACCAGATTAAACCAAATTCTGTGGCTAACAGGATCCCGCATACCTCCAGGTCTGTCTGTAATAAGTAGTTAATCAGCCAATTAGAGGAACCAACAATTACAAATTGGGAAGAAGAGAAAATGGAAAGAAGAAGGGGGAATGAGTCAAGGTAGGCTGTAATCCCTTTGAAAAGATTTCTAACATTAACTCCTAAAGAATTACGTTTGAACATACCTTGACTGATTTGTTTTCCCCCTTACTCCCCCTTCCCCCTTCCCTACTGGTTGGGTCAGTTAATTGGCTGATTAACTAGCAATTACCTCTGGGACCAGCTCAATATAGGGGCTCTTTTAATCTAGAATTTTATTGACAAAGGCACCGGAGCAAATTCATCTCTGGTGTAAGCTTGTTGGAGTGAATGGTCTGACATCCAGGACAAAGTTGATCCATTATATCACAGGCAGTGTGTTTTTAAAGCATTTGATTAACTCAGGACTTTCAAAATTACTTTCTTTTTCTGCACAATCTGTTCATTTTGGTTAGAAGAGGATCACATAAGAGCTTATGAGGGAAGTCAGTCAGATGGCCAATTACTGTGTGGAGTGGCGATATCCTCCAGCCACTGTGTCTGTGTGATACCATAGCTAAAACAGGGAGACACCTCCCTGCTTTCTCAAGCTGGCATTATTGTAGTCTTGGTGACATAGACTTTTTAATAAGTATTGCCCATAATGATGAATTGGCCTAAATTGTAATTCTTACCCAAGCAGCAGCCCCAGAGGGTAGGGGACATCTCTTGCTTTTGGCTGCTAAGCCTGATGTAGATATTTGTCTTCCCCAGCTAGGAAAAGGGTAGCCTAACAGTAATTGATGACTCAGTGAAGTGAGCTCAGCTGCACCTGGTTCCTTCTCAGTCCATCTTTGGGTCATGTTTTACCTGACCTTCCCTCTCCTTGTTCCTAGCATTTCTGCTGGCTGGGTACTTAGTGCTATGGGGGAAAAAAAACGAACTCCTCAGTGCATTTGCTGCACCAGAAGTCTTAAATGGGATGCTGCAAACAGAAACCCTTCATTCCTGTATATGCTTGTGTTCTCTGGAGGGTGTAGAGCCTGTCTGCTTCTGCTGTTTCCCCAGGCTGCTCTGCTGGGAAAGGAAATGCCGGAGTGGATGAACCTCATACATGGTTACCAGGCAGTAGGGAAAGCATGACACGGGAGGGGATGCAGATCCTGTTTTGGGAGAACTTGGACCAAGGAGCCAACTCTGAACACTGGAGCCAAAAGTTAGAGGATCAGATAACTGAGGGATCTGGCAAATTCCCTAGAACATTGGGACCTGGCAGGAACACATCCCTCACCTCATGAAAGGGGCTCTGTGTTTCCAGTTTTAAACTGCACATGGGTTAAAGATGGGTTAGCCTGGGAAGAGAACAACTTAAAGACAAACATGGTTTATTGATGGGGGATGAAAGAAACAATGTCTTTTTCCTATGATATGCCAGGAGGTGAAATCCTGCTGCCTGGTGTCATTTTCTAGGCAGGCAGACAGGACCATTACTATTGCAGCAGAAGATCTGTAGCTGCCACCCTGTTAGCAGTGCTACAAATGCTGTGAGGCACAGTGCAGGTAGGGCAAGCTAATTTTGTGAGTTTAGAGACAGAAGCCAGAGACAACACTAGTCATAAATATGACAATGGGTATTTTGTAGTGGTGGAGGGACAGAGGTGGGAGATGTGATTGCATCCTGCCCATCTGCAGATATGAAACTGTCCAGAATCAGTATGCGGCGATGGTATCTTTCACAGACAGCTCTGCCAGCTGGAAATGTCACCATTCCTACCTGAAGTTCACTCCCATGTGGAAGTTTGCTCTCAGTCCTGTGGTGAGAACATAACATGAGCATTTTCTCACTTCGGACAAAATTTTCCAAGTGTAGTGGATTTGGAGTTCATTATACCCCCCCACCCCCCACCCAGTTTAACCAGAGNCGCTTTCTTTCCTTCTGCCTTCTTTGCACCCCTTCCCTTATCTCAGAATCTCCCTTACATGCAAGGTGATCTGGAAAGGTCAGCAAGAGGTGTTAGAAGCAAAATGATTAGTTGGAAATATGCAGGTTTAGGCAGAAGCGTTAATAGCCAGACAGAGGCTGCTTCATCTTTGTGCCCTTGTTTTTATATGTTCCAGCAGAACAAATGGGTAACATGGACATCACTTTATTTTCCTTTCATAGAATCATACAATGGTAAGGTTGGAAGGGACCTCAAAGACCATTTAGTTCCAACCCCCTGCCATAGGCAGGGACACCTCCCACTAGCACAGGTCACTCAAGGCCTTGTCCAACCTGGCCTTGAACACCTCCAGGGAGGGAGCAGCCACAACCTCCCTGGGCAACCAGTTTCAGTGTCTCACCACCCTCACTGTAAAGAACTTCCTCCTGACATCCAGTTTCACAGCAAATAATCTATTTTCTCTCATTAGAATACACCAATCAGCCTCAAACCAGCACACCAAGCTAGCCCAAGTTACCTGGTTAAAAATGTTTAAATTGCACCCATCCAGGTTTTGTCTGGAGCAGCCTGAGGGCACTCAGAGAAGCCATCCCACAAATCAAGCAAGCAGCTGGATGATGGTGCCTTCTGGACTGTGGTAACAGCTGCCTGCGAAGTGGACATCTGCTTGTGTCTTCAAGGGCTTAAAATAAGGCCAGGAGGTGGTAGCTGCTTCAGTGCAGCACACATATGAGTAAAATTCCAGAGGATGTGATTAATGATAAGGACTTCACCTTCCTACCCATATCAGCAAGGCCCTTTCACAGAGAGCTTCGAGTTCAAAGTGTCTCAGACTGAAGTGTGTCTGCTGCTCCTGAATGCTGGTGAGTGTGGCACAGCTGCATAATTGATAACTCTTCTGCTTCTGTCCAAACCCATTCTGAGCAGGCATTTGGGCTCTGAGTTTGTTCTTGCTGGCATTTTTTGAAAAAGCCTCATCCTTTCTCTTTCAAACTTCTGCGCTGTAGCATACTTGAAATGAGAGGAGACTTGGACTGGAAAAGCAAAGAGAAAGAGGACATCACTTCTTTTTTTTCATAATAAAAACATGCTGGCTGGTTCAGGGAGCAGCTGAAATAAACACTGGGGGAACAGCCTTATCATAATTGGTCTCCTTGCAAAAGTTACTTATTTTGCTGAAAAAACTCTTCTGTTATAGTGGAAAGAAACTTCTAACACAGCTTCCAGGATCTGAGGGATGTGGTATCAAAGGAAAATACTACCTGTGACTATCACTGAACTAAATTCAGTCCCACAATATATTTTTGAGGCTGAGGGAAGACTTGATACCCTGTCTATAAGAGAATACTTATTAGAAATTAATTTTCAGTATCATAAAGCAATAAAGCATTTTCCTCAGCTCTGGACAGAGCCAGCACAGACCTCTCACTTTGGTGGCCACAATTCTGGTTCCCCCAGAACACAGCTCATTCTAAAGCTAGCAATTCAGTAGTGCAGTGAAGTGGCTTAGTGGAGGAGATGTTCAAGAAAAGCCTGGATGAGGCAGTTAGTGCCATGGTCTGGTTGATTGGATAGGGCTGAGTGATAGGTTGGACTGGATGAGCTTGGAGGTTTCTTCCAACCTGGCTGATTCTATGATTGGATAGAGCTGGGCGATAGGTTGGACTGGATGATCTTGGAGGTCCTTTCCAAGCTGGTCAATGCTGTGATTCTATGAACTTTCTCTAAATCCACGTGAATTACTAAAAACATTTCTGTCTTTGCAGCTCTGCGTAGTCCCTGATGATAAGGGATTTATAAGTCTCAAATTAAAGGCAGATATTCCCCAGATGCCAAGACTTAAGATATAGCCTACAAGTCACCCTGAGCTGAGAGACCACACTAAATGATCTTTGCAGGCATTTGCAAACAGTATATATTGCCTGTATAAATTAAGATGCATATTTACAGACAGAAGCTATTTACATCTCTGGTAATACTGCTACTGAGAATGAATGGAGAAGAGAAGTGCATGCAGCAAGAGATACAATCATAGGATCTTAGAATAGTAAGGTTGGAAGGGACCTCAAGGATCATCTAGTCCCAACCTCCTGCCATAGGGACACCTCCCACTAGTACAGGTCACTCAAGGCTTCCTCCAACCTGGCCTTGAACACCTCCAGGGAGGGAGCAGCCGCAACGTCCCTGGGCAACCTGCGCCAGTGTCTCACCACCCTCACTGAAAAGAACTTCCTCCTAACATCCAGTCTAAATCTCCCCTCTGCCAGTTTAAACCCATTGCCCCTTGTCCTGGCATTACAAGACCTTGTAAATAGTCCCTCCCCAGCCTTCCCGTATCCCCCTTCAGATACTGGAAGGCTACTCTAAGGTCTCCTGGAAGCCTTCTCTTCTCCAGGCTGAAGAGCTCCAACTCTTGTAGCCTGTCCTCACAGCAGAGCTGCTGCAGCCCTCTGAACATCTTTGTGGCCTCCTCTGGACCTGCTCCAACACTTCCATGTCCTTCCTGTGCTGGGGGCTCCAGAACTGTACACAGTAGTCCAGATGGGGTCTGAGGAGAGCAGAGTAAAGGGGGAGAATCCTCTCCCTTGCCCTGCTGCCCACATTGCTCTTGATGCAGCCCAGGACTCTGATGAGTGGGCTGCACTCACACTGCAGGCTCAGATTCAGGACTGAAGTAGTTGTAGTGGCTTTGATGCATTTAATTAATGAATGCATTGATGGGACCAAGTCCTTGAGTCATAACTTAGGTAAGCAATGTCTCTAACAAAGGCTGATGTTTCACCAGGTTCTTCATTCTATCTTCCTTCACCTATATGCTTTCCACAAAACATTAGCAGAGGTTTTCACCCACAGCAGAGAGTATGAAGAGACTGAATGGTAGATCCATGAACACATCCTAGGACTTAATAAAATGGAGAGGTTTCCTGCAGACTAGAAAAAAATGCTTTTCATCCTATGCCTGCTGAGGTCTATAAGAAAAAATATTCTCTGTGCAGCTGGGAGAAGTACTGCAATCTCATACCCTTGTTCTGCTGGGACATTCTCTGATGTCTGCTGGAGATATGAGGACAGACTGAGAGAGTTGGGGCTCTTCAGCATGAAGAAGAGAAGGCTTTGAGGAGACCTTAGAGTAGCCTTCCAGTACCTGAAGGGGGCCTACAGGAAGGCTGGGGAGGGACTATTGACAAGGTCTTGTAATGACAGGACAAGGGGCAATGGGTTTGAACTGGCAGAGGGGAGATTGAAACTGGATGTTAGGAGGTAGTTCTTTGCAGTGAGGGTGGTGAGGCACTAGCACAGGTTGCCCAGGGAGGTTGTGGTTGCTCCCTTCCTGGAGGTGTTCAAGGCCAATTTGGATGAGGCCTTGACTGACCTGTACTAGTGGAAGGTGTCCCTGTCTATGGCAAGGGCTTAGAGATGGATGATCTTTGAGGTCCCTTCCAACCTTACCATTCTACGATTCTGTGATTCTATATACTACAGCAGAGGGGAAACCATCTTGAAGGTTTCTGGAAGACGTGGTTTAGTGGTGAGCTTGGTAGTGCTAATGGTTGGACTCAGTGATCTGGAAGTTCTTTCCAAACCTAAATGATTCTATGATAGAGGTGGATGCTATGCACTTAAACATTGTAAATCTTCTGTCCTTGTAAAGGAAAGAAGGGGAACAGGGATTCTGGGTAAGCTGCTTAGTAGATGACAACTGAACGAGTGACTTCTAGTCCTCTCTAGCAAGAAGGACACTAATTAGGACTTTCCACGTTTAGGAAAATGCATAGCATGTTAAAAGTGATAATAAAAAGTTAATTATAGATTTTGAGACTCTCCTTGTCATAGTCATGGTGGGAAGGTGTGGTTAGGGTGGTTTTGAGGTCTACTTTAGAAATAAAGACATGGTTGCAGTATGTAAAACTAAAAGGAGAATTTTTGTTTATCCTATTCTAACTTGCTACTTATTTGAAGTCTTTCTGTTGTGTTGTCTTCAGTAGTATCTTGTAGGACAGGGGAGAGGGAGGGGAGTTTTAATGAGTGCTAGTGTCCTGTACCTGTGTGGTGCCAGCAGCTGGGTACTTGGGTGAAAGTGGCTTGTTTCCAAAGGTGTAGATTGTCAGGTTCTCTTTCAGTTCTGGTCTGGGATTCAGGTAGCTTTTGTTCACTGCTAAGCATGGATTAGAGATGTAAAGAGAGACAGCTTAAACAGTCAACCCATCATAACAGAAGTGAAAACACTGCAAAACAGCACAATAGGAGAACTGACTGTTTTTTAGTTAATCAATCAGTTCACCCTTTGGGTCGTGCACCGCGCCTCTGCCCTGCACCCCTTCTTGCCAGGATGCTTCCCCTCCCACTGATGTCAAAGATGACCACACCACCATGGATGAGTCCAGAGAAATTATATACTGTCACATTTAAAAACATGAAAAGTACAAAACTCTACCTCTTCTGTTTTCCTGCTCATGCCCTCATGCATCATTGTGCAGGCTCTGAACAGACAAGGCTGCTATTACAATGTTGTCAGGGCCCAGCTAGTTTTCTAGTTCAAATCCTTGTTCATGCTGTTTGCTAAGTACTTGTTCACTGTGACAGCTTTCAGCAAAACAGAACACACTGAATGCTTCTTTCCAAACAGCCCTGTCCTGCTGGGCTTCAAGTGAAACAAGCCCTTCAGACTCCATCATGTGAACTTTTCATAAGGAACAATCTCCTTTAGACAATTCCTTTCAGAGATACTATCCGTGAAACTGGGACTTGGAGATGAGGTGACATCACAGCCTTCTTCCTCTGGCCAGGGTCATGGCCACCAAAGTTGTATTTGTCAGGAGGCCTCCACATGGCATGGTGCATGATTTCCTTAATTACCTAATGTTTCCCCATTATATATAAAAAAGCCCTACAACAACTTTAAAGTGTATTTTAGCAGGTTTTCTGCTGAAAGAAAAGCAAATGCTGTTATCCAGGCTGTCAGGTCTTGGGCTGTAAGAGCCAGAACTGCTTACTGAAAACATAACTCAGATGCAGTTAAATCTTAAAGACAGATATACCAGAGCTGATGGACCAGAACTGATACAGGATTTTGCCATTTTCCATCTTGATGTCTGTACCTTGGGCCATTCTCCTGTGGCTCATCTGTTCTTCTTGGTAGGAGCTCTTCTTAGCACAGAAAAAAATGGAAGGTTTGATGGTTAAGACAAGGTGTGCATGCTCTTACCACTGAGTCAGTAATAAGAGCGGGGGAAATAAGAGCTGGATTAAAGAGTCTAGAAGAGTGCAAGGTGCTGTGTGCACCTCAGTGGCAAGAATTTAGCACCCTGGGTCTCCTCCCACTCCATTGTTGAGGAGAGAAAGTGCCACCACCTTTCCAGGAGGTGGAGATCAAATTGATGGCCGCCTGAAGGCTTCGAGGAGACCTTAGAGTAGCCTTCCAGTATCAGAAGAGGGATACAGGAAGGCTGGGGAGGGACTATTGACAAGGGCTTGTAATGACAAGGGGCAATGGGTTTAAACTGGCAGAGGGGAGATTTAGACTGGATGTTAGGAGGAAGTTCTTTGCAGTGAGGGTGGTGAGACACTGGCACACGTTGCCCAGGGAGGTTGTGGCTGCTCCCTCCCTGGAGGTGTTCAAGGCCAGGTTGGACGAGGCCTTGAGTGACCTGCTCTAGAGGAGGGTGTCCCTGCCTATGGCAGGGGGTTGGAACTAGATGATCCTTGAGGTCCCTTCCAACCTTACCATTCTATCATTCTATGATTCTATGAAAGTTGTCCCAACACAACTGACTACCACCCCCAACATCTGCCATGCACAGGAAGGGGAGAAATAGTAATGGGAACAAAGGGAAAGCATCCCGATAGGCATGAGAATTACTTGTAAGAAGGGATTCTGAAAGCCCAACATAAACTTTGCAGTTTCACCAGGCTCCCGTGCCACAACCTGAATCATATGATGTAAGTGACAGCTGTGGAGGGGAGATGTTATGGACGCACGCAATGCTGATGAGCCAAACTAGGCTGTCTGTTGCCACAAAGAGAATAGTCTTGCTGATTTCCTTGCACTGGAACTAGCAAAACAACTACACAGGCAAGAAACTCACAAAATTATGCCCAAAAACACTGCAGAACAAGATTTATTGGAGCACTGTATTCGTGACACAAAGCAAAGGTGACATGGTAAAAGTCATCAAAGGAGGCTGTAACCCAGGGCTGCACAGGATTTGCACAGGCCCTCAGGTATCTCTGAAAGTCAAGGATCTCAGATGGTATTCTTCTCCCTGCATCTATGAATACTGGTTTCTAAGCAAGGTTTTATTTGTCTGTCTGACAGAGTCATTCTGCAGGCCAAAGTCACAGGACAAGTGATTTGTATGGAATTTTGGTCTACAACATGTGTGCTTTTGGGATGTTTATCATCTGTGAATGAAATTAATTGAATAATCTGGGGGAAAAAAAAAAAAAAAGTTGGTTTCTTAATTCCAGAAGTATCAACTTGTTTATTCTATCTGATTCTTTGCACATTTTCATCCATTTTCAGTCCCAGGAGGCCTGACAGATGGAAGTCCCAGTAAAGGCATCACTGGAACATTAGAAAAATTGGTAGATGACACAAAGGGAAACATCTCTTCTGTAGGACTTCCACTTTCTTTTCACCTTCAAGAGGGTTCTATTGGCTTGAACCACTTCAATGTCTCAAAGTTGAAGAAGCCACTGGGACAGTGGCAACTTTGTTTTGGGATCATAGACTTTTAGCTCCACTTGTAGCTAAACTAACCAGAATAGTGTCCTGGATCACCAGCAGTGGGCCAGGCCTGCGCAAAAATAACTAAGAATGTGCAACATGAAAACGATAGATTTTTGTTTTCATTCCAGATGCTTCTCATGAGACATATTCACTCATAACTGCTAGAAGTTATGCATTGGCCTTCTTATCCATTTTGCCTTCAGGATTCTAGATCAAGTTAACAAAAACTTGAAGCAGGATTGGTGCAATTCTGCAAGTTATTCATACTCCTGTGTAAGTCTGTGCACAGGTGGAGTTGTCCTATTGCTGTTGCTGTGGAAGTTATTCTACTTTCTAGTTGCATCCTACTTAAATGAGAAATCATTTCTAAGTGCAATTTCACAGCAACTTCTGTGCCCAAGTACAGAAGGAAATGTTAAGGCAAAATTTTAAAATTACTGACTTGATAATAGCTCTGTTACATTTCAGCTGGAGATGCAATTACTCAGTACTTGTTATTCCTTTATCAATATGGAAAAGAGAGACTATCCTCATAAGTCTTTGACTCCTTCTCTTCACGACTTGGGACCACAATGCTGTGTAATTCCACTGAGGGCACTGAGAGTTTTCTTTACTTTAGACATTATAGTCATTTTAGTGACAGCCAGTGACTAATAATTAAGCCTGTTAAAGAAGGAAAAAAATAGCAAAAGGAGAGGGCCTCTAAGAGTCCCAGAATATTTACAAACCAATTTGCTATAACACCTGGTTTAAATATAGTCATGTGAAACCATACTTGACATTAGTAACATTGCTGTAATGTGGCTTGCCTTAGAATACTCATATGTGTTGCTGTCTGGTTCATATTCACCTGGAAGAGCCAGTGCTAAAGAGCCTAGGCAAGACTGTAGAAGCTAGTCATACAACTTAGACTGTGTAACCTGTGGCTGTGTTTTACAAGACCTCATAAATAACAACCAGCTTCTGCCTGTTAAGTTCACGTAAGACCTTCTGTATACACAGAGGGGAAAAGAGAGCAAAAAGAGGAACGTACTCCAGGTGGGAGAACTTGAAATAGTTATCTACTTAACATAGTTCTCTACAACCATGCTTTGCATTTGCTAGTGCTGTGTAGAGGAACATAATTCCTGTGCTTAAGTATTTTTCTTTGCAAGTGTGTATCAGAGATTTCAAGTGCAGGCTGCAATAAACACAAGTGTCGTATTCATTCAGCTGTGAGTTTCTCCCATTTGCTCCTCTGCATTCTCTCATCACTCTCAAAAATGAGAAACGCATGTTTCCAAGTGAGGGGATGAGGGGGCACTGAGATGGAGCTTTTTCTAAGCAGCCCTTGCTTTTTCACGATTCATTAAACCCTTTCTGCCTGGCATGTAATTGGACCCCTCTCATTTACATGCATGAGGGATGTGTAATTCTGAGAGAGGTACTGCGGTCCAAAAAAAGCCCCAACAAAACAGAGGAGATGGCCCTTGAGCCAGGGTGCAGAAGACACAGGAAAGCTTGCCAAGTGTTCATCTCTGATGCATCTCTGGAGCAAGTGAGCTAGTCCTGCTCTGCAGTGCCTGTGCCATGAAGGGAAGCGAGTTGCTGCTCAGAAAGCTTTGGGCTGCCTCGACTGGTCCCGGGGCTGGGGCTCACTTCAAAACCAATCTTCAGTGACCTCAGCTCCCCAGAGAAGTGCTGCTCTTGTGTCTGGGGCAGCAAACTGCTTGACTGCCTGGGATCCTCTGCACATTGGCACCTGATTAATTAATTAATTATTGCTGACGGAGCATTTGGTGCCATGGTCCAGCCTCCAGAGCTTAAATCCCAGCCATTGAAGCTGAACTAATGATTTAAAGGAAGTGGAAGGGAAGACACTCTGATTCTCCTTTCCCCTGTACTGTTAACTCTTCATATCCAATGGATTTTTCTTAGCAAGACAATGTCAGATGTCTAATAACCTTGTTCCTTCTTTTCATGGTAGGAACCAGACAGAAGGTGCAATGTTTTATCTGACTTTACTCAGTTAAATTATTTAGAAAACTGCATTCCATGCTTAGTAGAAACTGCTCCTCTCTTCCTTTGCACAGGCTCACTTTAGCTTGTCTTTACTTGGCTCTTAAAGTTGTTGTGGCAATGCTGAGCTACGCTAAAACCAGCTCTGACAACACATCTTCCACTAGTAACTCCTGATTTATCAATCAAATGAAAATACAATCAAGTTTGTTATGATCTAGGCAGGGAATAGCAAAGCTTACTTTTTAAACCGTGGTTTTGACTGCTTAATGTGCAGGCCAGACTTTATGGACCAGAGAGAAAAATAGGCACTGGTACCTCCCCTGCAGGAGATGAATCTTTGCTTCTCTAGGAATACCTGCTCTGTCCTGCCCATGCAGCTCTCCGTGTGGCTGCATTTTCCAGCACTTCTTCAGGGCAACCAGGCAGGAATTAGACTTTTCCTGGTACAAAGAACAGTTGTGGCCTTTGCTGACTGATAATGTGGGCAAAATATAAGTACCTTCATGTTTTAGGTGAATTTATTGCAAGAGAATCTGCAGGCCATCAAGCCTTAGTAATTTGCTTCTGGAGAAAACAGTTGGTTTTACATGTCTGAAGAGAGGATGTTTTATGGCGGTAATAATTTGATAATGTTCAAACCCTTAAGAGAAGGGAAAAAAAGTGATATTATCCCATGTGGCAGCAGTCAGGATTGTGTCTTTTATTAAATGTCAAAGATAGCTTCAGGTTCTCTTTTATAATTAATTCTTCTAATTATTTTTACTAGACTAGTTGAGTACATTTGGTGAGAGAAAATATTTAAATGCTATCAGGGCTAATATTTGTTTGCTCATTGTCTGTGGGAAAAGATTTTAAGGAATGGAACGGAAAAAAAAAGAGCATAAATACATTAACAAGCATCTCTTCTAAGCTCTTACTTCATATGCTCCAGCCCATCTTTTAGCTTAACTTCTATTTAAAAACTTGAAAGAAACTAGGAAATCCCTGCAGAGAACAGGCAGCCACACTTCTGAATTTCAATGTGTCCCTCTAGACGGGCGTCTTTGATTTTAAATGGTAGTGTGGTTGCTTTAATCAGGAGACAATCCTTATATATTAGTTGTGCTGGCCTATAATTGTAAGAGCTAAATGATACACAAAACTGGATACACATCTTTGCAGGCCAATTAATGGGGAGGACTGAAAGCAAAAGTAAACACTAACCCCACAAAATAAAAGAAGTTAAAAGATAAGTGTTAAGGACCTTTTTTTTTTTCTTTTTTTTTTTTTTAAGAATAAAACAAGATTTAGTAGCTTTCCACTTAATTTAAATGAAAAGAATCACTACCTTACATATTGCACTGATAATGTGAGGGAGAAGGAAAACAAAACGGCCTTTGTAGCACTGACACCTCCTATAGTTGTCGTGAAGAAACTTTCTTTCCCTCGGTATCCGCTAACCAATTCTAATTAATGCTGCACATTCCTCCACTGAAATCATTTAATGCATAACAAGGGGGGCAAAAAAAAAAA
>VWYK01042545.1:40711-54642 GCA_013399775.1 Semnornis frantzii | reverse complement strand
GTTCAAGGCCAGGTTGGACGAGGCCTTGAGTGAGCTGTACTAGTGGGAGGTGTCCCTACCTATGGCAGGGGGTTGGAACTAGATGATCCTTGAGGTCCCTTCCAATCTTACCATTCTATGATTCCATGATTATTCAAATTAGTTGTCAGAGGTGGTGAGAGTTTTGAATACCAAAATTAACAAACAATATTAATTTTGAAAATGCCATCTCACAATCAATTAATTACCCTTCCATAACAGGGTCAGCCAAAGCCATACCTTGACTGGTTTTAGACCCTGATCTGTGGAATTCATGTTCTGGACTGGTACTGGATCTGTGTCAACCCTATGACCTTGCCTAGTCAGCACAGTTGTGTCTGATGCTGGATATTTTTTTTTTTTCTGGACCTCATTCTGAGCTGTGGATTGATTTCTTAAACTTGACCTCAGACTTGCCTTTTAACCGTGGACTTGTCTGGTAACACGGCTTCTTGGTTGAACTTGACTGGTGGTTTTACTGTGCTGGTTTTACTTAGGTTGAAACTTAAGTTCCATTTACACATCATGGTAAGCAGTTGTCAGTTGTTCCATTAGCCAACAAAATCCCCTCAGAGAATAGTAAGACTTTGAATTTGTGGTCTGATGCTGTGCTTAGAAAGGGTTAAAATTACTTTCCTTAGAATTTAAGTTTTTCAGAAAGCTTTAATAGTACAGGTGACAGTAATACAAGTAATCCACAGCAGAGAGAGCTACTCTCTCTGTGGTTGTTCTGGTACCCATCTTCAGGATGAAAACTCAGCCATTGCAGAAGAAATCAGAAACCGGTGCTGGTTAACTGTACAGCTCTGCTTCAAATGAGGGCAGATGACCACACTCAAATCAACACTTTGCTGTCACATTCTGTCCATCTTGCTGTTGTTCACGAGGTATTTAGCAGAATGGAGTTGTGCAGTTTTGGGTCAGCCAAGGGAGCTTCTCTGGGAGGAGAGTGGATTAGTCTGTGAGTGCCGAAAAACAGGAAGGTGACAACACTTGTTGCTACTTCACTACTTAGAACTTTATGAGGTATGTGGACTCTGGAAGTGAGTTTGTTTTTTTTTTTCCCCTTGAGTCATTTGTGAATCAAAAGGTAGACCAAGGAATGAAGAAGGGTGAGCAGCAAAGTGATAAGTCTGAAGAGTACAGAGTCATTCTGAAATCGAGGTTTGTCCTCTTCAGGGTTGTTTAAGGTCACCCTTGCAAAATAATGAATAGATAAGTGTTACTTTATATACAAAAGCACATCACATGGTTTAAAAAACAAAACAAACAAAACAAAAACATGAGTAGCAGGATAGGATTATGGAGAACTGATACATAGTGGTGTGTGCATTACTGACATGGGCAAATGGCATTCCAGCCTCTCTGGGACACTATTTGGTATCTACATCCAAGGACAGGTATTGAAAATATACCTATATTGTGTTCTGTGCTCTATTGCTTTAGGAAGAGTTTCTCCACTTATCCCCACACTTTCCTGCACCATGAAGAAGTGGAACGGGAGCTTATTCCTGGCAGCAAAACCTGCAATTACCGGGGTTGCGTTTGGCAGGTACTTTCCAGACTGCAGTGATAGCAGGGTTGGAGACCGAGCACACACCTCTTTGCAGATCCACTTCTCCCCTGAAGATTTCCTCGCAACGACATTTGGTTCTTCTGCCATCATGTGGCTGACAGAAGGACGCAGGGCTGGTTAGCTGCTGTGCGTATTAAGGGCTGGATTCCCTTAGTAGTGACAGCTTAGTGAATAAAAGGTCTTCTAATGAGGACTGGCTGCGAGCTTTCCCCCTCACCTCAGCCCTCTTTCAGGGAAAAGGGGATTTACAGCACTCAGGCACTTTCCACTCCCTGCTAGAGCAGTGTGGTACTGAGAAGGGCTCTTCATCTTAGGGTGCAGGGCACTGAGCCTCTGGCAGCTGTGCAGGATGTTGCTGAGCGAGGTAGTGGGAGGTCTGGTGAGGAAGAGCATGTGCGATCTTCAGCCACCCTTGAAGATGGAGCAGTACTTTAGCTGTGCCCTACAAGGCTATTGCAGAGGGGACCCGAGTGCCGTCCTACTGGTGGTACAAGAGCATCATTTGTAAAGAAGGTGGGAAGGAGGGAAAGAAACAGGTAGAGGACATTTCCTTCCCAAGATGTGATGCACAGAAAGCTAGGAAGTAAATGCAACTGTCAGCTGCTGTCTCTCAGCAGTGGCAGCATGGCAGTGTGATCTTTGCAACAGGGACCTGGGTGAAAAGCAGGTGAGGAGCTATGTGAGCTGTTCTTCTGTATGCTGAGAGCTAGGATTCTTCTGCTGTGTTTTAACCAACTCTTGCATTGCCTTAGCTGTGGCTTTCTCCAAATCTCATTCTCAACAGTAGAAATAATGCAGAATGTTGCTAATCTGGAGTTCATGCTCAGATGTTTACTCTGCTCTCCTCAGACCCCATCTGGAGTCCTGTGTACAGTTCTGGAGCCCCCAGCACAGGAAGGACATGGAAGTGTTGGAGCGGGTCCAGAGGAGGCCACAAAGATACTCAGAGGGCTGCAGCAGCTCTGCTATGAGGGGAGGCCACAAGAGTTGGAGCTCTTCAGCCTGGAGAAGAGAAGGCTCCCAGGAGACCTTAGAGTAGCTTTCCAGTATCTGAAGGGGGCCTACAGGAAGGCTGGGGAGGGACTATTGACAAGGTCTTGTAATGACAAGACGAGGGGTAATGGGTTTAAACTGGCAGAAGGGAGATTTAGACTGGATGTTAGGAGGAAGTTCTTTGCAGTGAGGGTGGTGAGACACTGGCACAGGTTGCCCAGGGAGGTCGTGGCTGCTTCCTCCCTGGAGGTGTTCAAGGCCAGGTTGGATGAGGCTTTGAGTGACCTGTACTAGTGGGAGGTGTCCCTACCTATGGCAAGGGGTTGGAACTAGATGATCTTTGAGATCCCTTCCAACCTTACCATTCTGTGATTCTATGTTCCTTGGGAAACAGCCCCACAGTGAGGAGAGCAGGCTGCTGGAGGCAGAGTATGAGGGTGTGTCTGAATCTGCTGCTTAAGGTCTGCTTCCTTTGTTCTAAGCCTTTTACTGGTGGGTAATGAATTCCTGTTCCAGTGACTGCTGCTTCTGAAGAGTTATCTGAAAAACAAGCCTACTTACTCTTTGGTGTTCCAGCTGCAGTATCACCAGATAGCCCCAAACAGCAGGGCAGAACATGGGCAAGAGTAAGTCATGGGTCCTTCAACAGCAAGTACTTGTGAGTCCAAAGGTGCTAGTAGGCATCCTGAAGCAAAGGGAATCCACATCCCATCTTGACTATGCTAGTCACCAATGACCTTGTGAACAAAGCTGTGACACAACCTTCCCTCACTTGGGACAAAAGGCTCCCATTGCTCACAGCATCTGAGCACAACTGCTTTTTTGAAGTAAGGCAGCAAAAACTGTCTGCTAGCCCTGGGTAGAAGAGTTAATTTGTCTGGGCAGAACAGCTAGGACACAGCACACACTTTCTGCTTGAGCATGCTTTGCCCAGCACTGTGTGCAAGTTGACATGCTGGTATCAGAAGTGGTGCCACAGGGACTGTATCAGCCGTTACCAGGTGACCTTCAGCTCTCCTGGAACTCTTCTGTTTCTGCACAAGGAAGAAACCTTGCTTGTGAGCTAGTGCTGTGTACACATCTCCTCCTTACACTGCCTGTGGAGATTTTTAGATGCTTTTCACCAATCCTACCTCACCTTCCTAAGAAAGTTTTGCTGCTATGTTTCCATTACTTCCATTACAGATTTCCCAATGCAGAGAGGAGGGAGAGGCAGAAAGAAATTAAAACAGGAGAACTCAAGGCAGTTTTCCATTGCCTTGCCCTAACATAAGCACTGTAGCAGGGGAAGAAGCCAAGAAAGTAAGATTTATAAGAGCAGCTACACTCTTGGATGCAGAGCCTCGAGTAAACAGATTATTTTTAGCAGGCTATTAAGTAAAGTGGATGCTGAGCAGTGCAGGCTGACAAACAGCAGCACTAGGAGTCAGGGCTGAGGTAGTCTCCCTGTGCTTTGCCTAGCACCATACTAACACTGATTGAGTCAAGATGGGGTCAGCTGCTGCTGAGTCCATGTGAGCTTGTCTCCTACCTATGAGACTTTCCCCACACCACTAACTCATCAGAGCAACGTCAGCTACAGACCTTCCCAGGGACCACTTTTTTTCTACCAGGATGCTTCAATTCATTTAACTGCATGTCACATTCATCCTCCTACCAGCCTTAGTCACTGGGCCTTAGGGGCACTGCCTCAGGACTTGCTAGGTCCCCTCCTGGAACACCTCATTTTAGTCCCTGGGTAACCAGTAGATTGGGGATTAGATTTGTTCCCTCACAGGCTCAAGGCATTTCTGTATCTTCTGATATTCCTTGTCTGGGGTGGGCTTTGCTCGTGTCATGTTTTGACTCTTTCTGCACTATTCAGTGTGTGCTCACACCCTGGGTACACTACAACCCTGTAGAAACCTTCACAGCCTCAGCCAGTGCCAGCAGGCACTGCAGCCTGTAACAGCCAAGCTGGATGCAAGCAGCTGGATTCCCAGAAAACCACAAAGAGAGCTCATGTTTCCTTTGCCCTGGTCAGAACTGAGATGTAGTCCCAACAATACAAACTTTTATACCCGGTGACAGCTTAGGAAGTTCTCCACATGCTAGAAGCTGTCCAAAAATTTCCCCTTCACACTTTATTCTGATGCTTTCCTGTCAGAAAAGGACAATTGTGACTATGCAGCAGCTGAAACACTTGTTTCCTTTGCTGCAGCCAGCTATGCCCTATGTCCGGCATGGTGGTACACATCTCATACCTAGTGGGATGCAGCTGTCAGCCCAGGTTATACTCCAGACCTACAAAGTTAAACACAGAGTCCATTACCTTATCTACTACGCTTTCAGAAACATGACTCATTAACAAGTGTCTCCTTTTTTTTCCCTTCAAAGAAGCTGTGCTGATGACAGTGCCAACAAGGCATGGAGCAGCACATCCCAACAGCTGTGCAGTGATTCACAACTGGCTATAGGTACCCTCATACCAAAGGCCTTTATTCACTCCCATCTGCTGTGCAGACCTGCTCTGAGCACACCACAGCCACTGCAGAACTGTCTGAAAAAGCTGATTCCCCTGCCCAACAGCCACAACTGCAAGGTATAAAGAACATACCTGTCCTCCACACACCTCATCTCACCTCTAAGACGCTCAGCAGACTGTGCAGGTCCATTTTCTTGACAGCATCCCTTTCCTGAAACAGAAATGAAGACAGACAGTGCTCCAGACATCACAAAGAACACTAAGTCTATGCCCAGACATTGAAGTGGTTACACATATAAGCACTAAAGGACTTCTGCATAACTTCTTTTCAGAAGGTGGACTGAAGAGAGGTTGCAGAACATGACTTAGCTTGAATGCAGCTAAAGTTTTCAGCCCAAAGGCAATGCAGCTCCAGAACCCTTCCCCAGCATTACACAGGCATCATTCCACAGATCCTGGAGCTCTTCACAGAACACTTAATGCCACTGTGATGCAGACAAGAGGTTCAGAACACTCTGCAAATGAAGATCTCAGAACACAGTTAATTTAAAAGCTAACTATAGTATCAAGATGATACTTGATAGTGTTTCCTTAATAAAAAATGCTATGTTATTTGCCCAAAGACATACAACTTTCGAATGAGATTTTGATACCTGGTGATCTCTCTTTTTCAAGTACAGAATCACACAGAATCAGAGTGTTAGGGGCTGGAAGGGACCTCAAAAGATCATCCTGTCCNTCAGAAGGTGGACTGAAGAGAGGTTGCAGAACATGACTTAGCTTGAATGCAGCTAAAGTTTTCAGCCCAAAGGCAATGCAGCTCCAGAACCCTTCCCCAGCATTACACAGGCATCATTCCACAGATCCTGGAGCTCTTCACAGAACACTTAATGCCACTGTGATGCAGACAAGAGGTTCAGAACACTCTGCAAATGAAGATCTCAGAACACAGTTAATTTAAAAGCTAACTATAGTATCAAGATGATACTTGATAGTGTTTCCTTAATAAAAAATGCTATGTTATTTGCCCAAAGACATACAACTTTCGAATGAGATTTTGATACCTGGTGATCTCTCTTTTTCAAGTACAGAATCACACAGAATCAGAGTGTTAGGGGCTGGAAGGGACCTCAAAAGATCATCCTGTCCAACCTCCCTGCCAGAGCAGGACAGCAGGACCACCTTTCTTTCTTTATTAAGCAGTTATAATTTTCATTATTTTTTTTACCCCCCTTCTCCCCATCCCCCTCCTTTCCCCTCCATTTGCCCCCATCTTCCTCCCTTTCCATCTCCTTCCTTTCCTCTAGCATCTTTCTCTTTCCCCCCCTCTTCCTCTTTTCCTCTCCCTCTCCCTCATTTTAGCACCATCTCCCTTTTTCTACCATGTCTGCCCCTTTCCCACCCCACGCTACAGTTTCCCCTTTTTTCCGCAAACCCAGAGCATCTGGGTTCTGTTGAGTCTCCTCCCACCCCAGGTGTAACCACTTTGCCCTCCCTCCCCCCTCCCCTTTATAATCAGCCCCAGGAGAGGCAAGCCCCAAGCCTGCCCGTCTGGGCAGAGGGATCCTCCTCCCATCATCACTGCTGAGGGCCCATGGTGCACACTGGGTGAATGAGATCTAAAGGCTGGGGGGCCTGGTGGTCCCCTGGTTAGGTAGGACAGAAGCTTGATGGTCACTGTAGCATCATCTACAGGTTCTGGCTGGGGCTCTTCACTTAGGTTGTGCTCCTGTCTTTAGCTGCTGCTTTCTGCCCAGCTAAGATGAAATGTCTTTATTAGCAGCCCCATGTTATGGTATTATGCTGAAGCCAGAATGACCTGGATGTTTCTTTGGAGACAATATTTTCTTTGGATAGACCTTCATAGTATAGGGAAAAGCAAGAAGAGATGTCACACTGTTTGGGGAACATAGAATCACAGAATGGTAAGGTTGGAAGGGACCTCAAGGATCATCTAGTTCCAACCCCCTGCCATAGGCAGGGACACCTCCCACTAGCACAGGTCACTCAAGGCCTCATCCAACCTGGCCTTGCACACCTCCAGAGAGGGAGCAGCCAGAACCTCTCTGGGCAACCTGTTCCAGTGCCTCATCACCCTCACTGGAAAGAACTTCCTCCTAACATCCAGTTTCAATCTCCCTTCTTCCATGACTTCTCCAGCTGCAACCTGTCTGCTCTATGTTTCCATCTTTGCAACTGTCATTTCACCCACTATAAAGTCCCAAAGGCTATCTTAATGTGAATTAAACTGAGAACATTTGAATATCTATGCTTAAGTTCAGGTACCTGAGGCACAAAAGTCAGTGATGTTGTACCCACCCAGCATCCTTGTGGAGTCTCAGCTGTGCTCAGTAATTCAGCTTCTCAAAAGGAGGCATAATTATCCACTCCTGTGAGTTGGTGAAGGACGTGGAAGGGTTCACTCAGTTTCTCAGAAGCTGTCCTACGAGATACCACAAAGCATGTCGTAATTCAGCTGCTCAGAGCAGAAAAGGTCAGTGTCACAGGCTTGACTAAAGGAAAGGGCAACTCCACCACCACTCTTCAATAACTACCTTCAACAACTTTTTTACTCTGCTGCTTCTGGGCTGAGCCCACCTCTGTTTGGAAGGGCAGAAACAACAACCACCAGAGCAATTGTTTGAGACAATGTTTGTATCCCGCAAGCCTTCAGTTTCACCATTCCTCTCTGCTGTATGGCCTTGTGTCCCAAGAATGCCCACTGTCTCTGGTGGGAAACCAAGCAAACACCCATGGGTGAAAGTTCCCCTATCTCTTACTCAAGCTCAGCTGACATCAGTGACTGCTTTGCTTCTCAATACCTGCTTCTAGCCTTACAAGCAAGGGAACCCCTTCCGCTGCAACAGCACATTTGAATCTTTGTGCATCATACTACATGCCATGAATTTTGAAAATGCCCCAAGGTCATCATAAAAGCATCTGCTATCACAGTGGAGGTTTGTCCAAGCATTGCTCCAAGCCACCTAAGACTGGCAGCTCATCAATACGGAAGGGATGCTAGGCACCGAGATGCTATAGATCAAACAACACAACCTTAAAGAGGATACTAAAAATAGAAAAGCAATCCTGCTCTTTTCCTGCTCTGCTGCTGAGCATGCCCTGTTCCAAGAGCCAGCATAACAGATGGGTCTCTGCACTGAAGTCAAATGAGAAAGGAGGGTACTGTTTCCTGCCACTGCAAGGAAAATGGTCCAGGCTGAAGTGATTGACACAAAGGCATTTTTGCTTGGCACAGCGAATGACTGAGCACGGACCTGACCCCTCAGAAAGGCAAGATTTATCTGTCACAGTGGGGCTGTGCTTAGCTAGCAGATGCCTTTTCATTCCCTTTTGCCCAGCAGTTCATTTCATTTCAGTTAATAAGCAGGTTCAAGTGAAGGACAGGTAGGTTTGGATCAGATTGTCTCCAGCTGAGATTATGTTTTGCATTTTTATTAAAGTATGGTCACAAAGCATGCATAGGATACTTTACTGCTAACTTCAGCAATCAGTACATTTCCTTTACCCGCAAATACAGGTAGCTTTCAGGACTACTAATACAGTATAGAGTACTGAAGCACTCACTGAATTATAGTGACCACACAGACCAAAATGTAAGGATTTCAATTTAAGGAATCAATGCACAAACACCACAGCAGAAGTCAAAACACACTGCTACTTTGGACCCAAAATAAAGTCATTATAATACCAACACAACAATCCGTGCTGGTGCAACTCACCAGGAAAGGCCCAGCGGGTCTAGGAAGCTGGTCCACTTTTTAACCAAGTCACCACTGCTGGCAGGTTGGAGATAATCCAAAGCCCACAAAAGTTCCCTTTCCTAGGAGAAATAGATCTCTCTTTTCTGAAACAACTCAAACTCTCTATGAAAAGAAGAAAAAATTACATAGATATTGGCTTAGAGATGCTGATAGCAGAGGCAGTCGCTTGAATTGCAGCAGGCACATTTAGAGCCAAGGCAATGATGCCATTACTGCCGGAGTGACAGATTGCTGCTCCTGCCCTTATCTGGGACAGTCATGTGGCAGGCATTAGGAACACCTCACACTGCTGGAGCAGAGACCCAGGCAAACCAAGCAACACCTGCAGTGCTATAAACACTGATCTCCAAGGAGCAGTTCACATACAGGTTACCACTGGAGTGTAATGCAGGGATCTGACTTCAGCTTGTCTGGCTGTTCCTAAACTCAGGAAACCACAGCAGCATGGATTTAAAGGACACCAGCTAACATACCTTATGTGGTAAGACCTGCCTTGCCAGTCATTTAGCCTTAACCCTGCCATATGGGATATGTCTGCATAAGCAATGAAACTGTTGTGATGCACAAAACCCACTATGGATGAGAGAGAACAATCGATGAGTATACAACTTTGTGGTGTTTTTCAGCTGAAAAAGGAGTCTAGGAATTTGGAAGTCTGGGTTAAAAATGCTGCCTAGTATGTCAGGGGGAAAAAAGAAGAAAAGAAGAATCAGCCTTTTGCATGTGATTCATGTCTAAAAACACCCACGCAGCTCACCACACTGACCTCAAAAGACAGAAATGCTGCAGCAAGACACTTGCAGAGAAAGAATCCATGGGCACTAAACCACAGTGAACAAAGAGCCCATGAATTATCAGCTCCTCAGAGATAATCTGCCAAGCAAATATTAATACAATTAGTGCTGATCCCTGAGTCTCATCATTTTGAAGTTATATTGAATTTTTTGAGGGATGGAAACTTTTCACTGCCTTCAGCAGATCTGAGCTGGGAGAATAAAACTGAGAAAAACCTAATGAATCAAGGAACCATTTCCTGTCTCACTGCATAAACAAGCAGCAACTAGGTATGGCCAGAATGGCAGAGTTGATGCTTAGCATTGCTTTACTAGGCTACTCCAGAAACACTGTTCTCCTAGCCCTCAAAAAGCAGTACTTTTGTACCACCACTGCTTGCTGTGCTCTCTCAATCTGTAGTATATTGAGCTGTCCAGAGCCTGAGGGGCCTGCCGTTGTCCTGTGCTCTTGCTCCTGCTACACGCACAGCAAAACTGTGCTGCTGAAGAATTTTTGTACATCCCAACTATAGCTCAATCCAGTCCAGGCAGGAGATTGCTCATGGCTTCCTAGGAGTGAAGAGGCTGCGCATTAGGGTATGACCTAGACCAACAGGCCATCTGCTGTCCCATCTTTGCAGTCCTCGCTAAATACCAGCAAAGAAAATTCCCCTGTTGCTTAATTCCATTAGAAGTACCCAGAAGGAATCTGCTGCTTAGATGTATATAGATGAATCTATGTAAATTAATTATTATGAATAGTTATATATAGTGGAAGAAAACTCAACAGACAGCGCCCCAACACTCTGTATTCTGCACACACACATTCCTGCTGTGGCTATAGAGATGAGATATTGGAACAGATGTTGGGCAGCATAACAAAATAGGTACTAGGATTCAGTATATTACAATAATGCTAAAAAGTTTTTTTTGATAGACTGATAAGTTCCTTCCCTCCCAAGTTGTCACAAGGCAAGAAATTTCAAAGGCTTCATTTTCAGCATTTCTTCATGAAAAACAACTTAAAAATAGCAGAATCTCCTTTGATACAGGGAAAAAAAAAAAACCCAATAAAAAAAAAAATCTGGCTTCTGTTAAGCAGTGCCTGCTCTGTGGAACTTTTCCTTGGCTATATTTTTCCAGACACAAGCTCTGTGCTGTCCCCTTTCCAGGTGACTTCTGTTCCCAGTGAGAAGGTGCAATGGTCAGTTTAGAATTTTCCTTTTTCCACTTACTGAAGAAAGCAGAGCTCGGAAGCTTGCAGCAGTGAAACAATTTCTTGGTATTTTATCTCTTTGTGCTTAGCTGCAGGTTTCCTCCTCTGGGCTGCAGCACCCCAGGGAAAACACTTACTACTTGTAAGCTGTCAAGACAAGGAAACTCACTGAAGGAGGTCATAATCAAGAGGCTTAAATTAGCTTTAGATGGGGCTGCACCACTGGTAAATACTTAGACACAACATAGTGATCGCAACTGGAAACAGAGAGGACAGCCCTGGATGATGCTGTGGTTAGGAGAGAAATGATAGAAGCAGATTCCTTTTTCTCCCTCCTACGTCCTAAATTACTGCTTCACTTCTCTTTTAATTTCTGCACTTTTTTGGTCTCTATTCATTTCATCCAGAGCAATGTGGAGGCTTTCCTCTCAGAGATACTTCGCACTGTTTGTTTTTGGGGGGCCGTGAGGTTTTTTGGGTTTTAATTTTTCCCCCCCCTCTCCTCATTTATCCTTTTCCCTTCTTCCCAAAGAGCTTTCTTGTGTGGCAAATGGCAGCCACCTGCTTCTATTGTGAGGCTGCTCGCAGATGTGAATGGCCACTTTACTGAACACAACTGCCTTTGGGCAGAAGCAGGCCCAGCTGGGACTAAGATCTACAAGTGGACAATTAGCAGCCAAGTAGTGGACTAAAGCTGGTTATTTTTATTGCTGCCCTGAGGAGATAGGTCAGGCAAGGCAAAACATTAGTAGAACCAGCACAGTGAAAGCATCTGAAGCTCTGCAAGCCCTGAAATGCCTGCATGCCACCCTTCTGCACAGCACTGCCTATTGCAGGAAGATGTTTTTCTCCAAGTATTTGTAGCAAGGAAGCTGCTGAATTATTATTTTTCATGTCTCAATTTTAAAAGCCAGTTTGGCACTTTCTCTTTGCTCACCAAATCATGAATTTCCAGTGCTCCTTGCCATCACCACTGATCACTGAGTGTGCCAGAATGGCATCTTCCATTTACACACGAGGTGAGATGATGACCCTCTGTGCTAAACTCACATCTCCAGAATCAGCCTAGAGACAGACTCCAAGTGACCCATCTGTCCACTCCTGCTGCCAGAGGAACTGAAAAGGAGGAGATTACAGTTTTACTGTGCTTCTTTGCATACCAGCACCATCAAGCGTCGTTGCTGTTTGGCAGAGCCGCTGTGGCCGTTTGAGTTAGATTCCTACCTCAGACATAAAAAAATTCAGAAACTTAGAAATGGAAGCTCTGAGGCAAACATTCCANAAAATCCGTGTCGTGAGTTTTTTCCACCAGGGGAGGGATCCACCCTAACCCGGTACAGCCAGGCTGGCCTGGGAGGTAAAATGTAGATCAGAGGTGGGCTTTCTGATGTGGGAGTACCCTTAAGCTGTGGACATACCAGTGTAAATGGCAAAGCTTGTAGGGATGACTTCCCTCATCAGTGGCATCTGGCTGGGCTTTGCTTCTTTCCAATTTTCGTGTGTGTTTTCTTGCAGGAAATAGGACAGAACTGACCCCTGTTTGCCTGAACCCTCCACATACTGTTACAACTACTCTTCAAGACACAGTGACACCCCATGTAGTGCCAACCTGGCAGCTGAGTTCCCAGAATAGACACACATGATTTTTTAAAAACTGTTGTGATGTCAGAAAACTTCCTTTTTTAGCTTTTGCCTCATCTGTCAGCTATAACTTGCTTGTGGTTGCTGAGCCATAAATAGAGGCTCGCAGTTAATGCAGGCTAAGATGCACAAAATAGTTTGAAGGAATTAAAGAGTTTTAAGAGGGACCTGGAATCTCCTACATGGCTTTTGTCTCCTTAACCTCAGGGCATGATGAGAGCTGTGAAGATGTGATGGAAATACTTCATTGCAGTGCAGGAGAGCTCTTCCCATATATTTCACACAGAATAGAATAGAATCATAGAATCAACCAGGTCGGAAGAGACCTCCAAGCTCATCCGGTCCAACCTAGCACCCAGCCCTAGCCAATCAACTAGACCATGGCACTAAGTGCCCCATCCAGGCTTTTCTTCAACACCTCCAGGGACTGCAGCTCTACCACCTCCCTGGGCAGCCCATTCCAATGCCAATCACTCTCTCTGTCAAGAACTTCCTCCTAACATCCAGCCTGAACCTCCCCTGGCACAACTTGAGACTGTGTCCCTTCATTCTGTTGCTGGTTGCCTGGGAGAAGAGCCCAATCCCACCTGGCTACAACCTCCCTTCAGGTAGTTACAGACAGCAATGAGGTCTGCCCTGAACCTCCTCCTCTGCAGGCTGCACACCCTCAGCTCCATCAGCCTCTCCTCACAGGGCTGTGCTCCAGGCCCCTCACCAGCCTTGCTGCCCTTTTGTGGACACGTTCCAATATCTGTCACTGTGCAAGACTTAAAGCACTAAGTAGATGAATGTTTTTGCTTGGTCTAAAAAATGTTGAAGGCTGAGCATGGGGGACAGAGGTAGGGACTTCCCGGACATGATTTGTCTCTCCGTGCAGTGGAAGGAATCAACTCCTAGAATTAGACTATAAATGTGTCTTTGGGTGACAGCTTCATATTGAGATGCCTGAACCATACATGTCCAAAGGAATGAGGAATTGGAGCCTGCCCACCTGTGGGTGCCTGCGGCTCCACCAGTGAAACTTCGCAGCATCCAGGGTCCTCAGCAAAAGCAGAAAGCTACCAGGAGGCCCAATAAGGTGAACCCAAACTGCATCCACTTCACTCCTAACACCCTTGAGACCACCTGAGGTTATTCCCATTAGCAGGACACTGACCATCAGTTTTCCCAGACAGAATCCCAGCTTACTTCTAACCACCTACACAGTGAAAGCCACAACTAGTGAATCAAAAACATCAGGGAGTCCAAACAGCAACAAAACTCTGCCTGGAAGGTTGATAGAGAAGTTGCACACCTAAGCTAGAAGTATTTTCTGTTCTTCCTTCCTAGTTATTTACCATGAAGCAAGAACATGTGATGACACAACACCTGCAGATACACTCACAGCATCTACATGTTCAGAAGCTCATGAGCACACCCTGGGATCATCTGTAGCTCTGGCAGTTGGTAAAAGCTTGCTTTACAGTGT
>VWYK01042545.1:7924-32225 GCA_013399775.1 Semnornis frantzii | reverse complement strand
CGTGGCTGCTTCCTCCCTGGAGGTGTTCAAGGCCAGGTTGGACGAGGCCTTGAGTGACCTGTTCTAGTGGGAGGTGTCCCTACCTATGGCAGGGGTAGGTGTCCCTACCTATGGCAGGGAACTAGACGATCCTTGAGGTCCCTTCCAACCTTACCATTGTATGATTCCCTCCCAGCCAACTTAAAGGATTCCAGTGGCTGGCATAAGGCTAACAGTAGGCCCCCAGCTGCTCAGGAAGTTCAAGCATTCCCCAGCACTGGGTGAACCTTCAGCCAGCTGCATCACAAGCAAGACAAAGGCAATCAAAGCCTGGGTAGGCCATTGAACCAAAAGACTCCGTTTGCACATCTTGCAAAGCTGCATCTGAGCTGACTGATGCTACAGCAGTGATGGGTGACCAGCACTTGCTGGGGACAGGGACCAAACACACGCACACCAGGGAGGTCTACCCTCCTCCCTAAGTCAGTCAAGTGTGTGGGAGGATAAAGTGAAAAAATGC
The DNA here is from genome assembly GCA_013399775.1 of Semnornis frantzii. Classification (NCBI taxonomy): domain Eukaryota; kingdom Metazoa; phylum Chordata; class Aves; order Piciformes; family Ramphastidae; genus Semnornis; species Semnornis frantzii. The sequence goes on along the minus strand of VWYK01042545.1, from coordinate 31,726 downwards.
CTGAGCAAATCAGAGTCAAAATGCTGAGTGCTGCTGCATTTTGGGTAAGAAAGTACAGTCTGTGCTCCAAACGTTTTGTCTGTTGACATCTACAAAATTCATCCCCCTGAGCTCAGCATTGGGATAAATGCTCCCCCTTGGTATTTCACCCTTCATTTTCTCTCCACCTATAACTTTCTCTTCAGAAGAGCTTGTACTGCATCTCTCCTCCCTTCTCTTTACCTGTTCTTCCTTTTAAAGAGCCCTTCTTCAGAGCTGACAGTCCAATACTGCAGCTCTTCCAGATATGCCACTCTCCAAAGAAAGAGGAACATTTTTCCGTGACTAGAGCTTCTCTCCTACTAATCCACTGCCCTTTGTGCTGCTCTTCCCACTCGTTGCATCTCAGCTTAATCTTTAACGTCATAAAACAGCATTCTAGGAATGTCTCATTAAAGGCAGAAAAATCCAGGAGCATGCTATGTAGCTCCTTGGCCATATCACAGTTAAAATGTGGTCTGGCAAGCAACAGACAGCAAAAATAAGGAAAAAAAACCAAGCCCAAAATAACTAATCTAATGCCTTTTCTCAACTTTCTTTTGCTTTCATGCCTAAAAGATGATGCTTTTTTTCTAATACTCCTGCAGGTTCCTGACTACCCCACACAGCCTTTTACTATGAAAGAAGACTCTTCACATCATTGCCAGACAGTTTAGCCACACTCTGAATTTATTTTCTGCATTTCACCTTGGAAAGCACCATTTGTAACACTACTGTTATCTGTGCACCACTTCTGAATAGTGAAAAAGCCAATACCAAGTGCTATCAAACCTAGGTGATACCAGCAGTTATCTTCATGTTTTCCTCTGCATAGTGTTTGTACTTCCCTTCTCTTAGCCCTCCACTGAAGAACCAACCCTCTCTGGATAAAACATCCCAATCCATCACACATTTGGCATGTAGCAATAATTATTTTGGAGTCCCATGGCTGCAACTGAACAGAACCACCACGAACTCCCTGAGCAGCTTAATTTGGTCATTTTAGAGAATCTGTTTGTTTTCTAAGTGTTACATTGTTTAGATTGATCTTGCTATGATTTACAGCTCCACAGGAAATAAAATAGGCAAATAACTCTTTTTTTTCCCCCTTTTTTATTAAATTGTGACAATCATTAACTGTCACTAGACCATCAGACAATCAAACTGCTACCAGCAGAAATCACTCTGTATTGGGAAAAGACCATAACCTTCATAGGAACTCTCAGGCCAGGCTCAGGCAGAGTCAGTATTGAGTGAACACAGAAAAGCCAGACAGCCCTCCCATGTCTGGCCCCGCATAGCCAGAGATCAAATTTTTCTCTGTGACAAAAAATAGCTCTGACCTTCTCCTGCAGAGCTCAAAACCTGCCTAATCATATCCTGGAGCCATGCATGCAGCAAGGTGTCTGCCAGCTTCCCCATGGGCAGATCACCTGTTGGTACTTCCCTGCATCCCCTCAGGAACATATCCCTGAGCTCTAGTGGGGAAAACCAAATGCACCCCCGGCTCTGAGCTCCAGATCTGATACAGCCAAAGACAGATTTTCTTTCCGCAAGCCACTCCTTACTTTACCTTTTCTCCTCTGATGTTTTCTTGCTACTCCTCTTCCTCACCACCTACCTAATATCTCAGGCAACTTAGCAGCAGCTCCACACCTTCAGACCCTCATCTTCATACTGAAACCTCCCAACTCCTAGCCAATAACACAACACAGTACACCTCAACACTTACCTAAAAGCTTATATCAAAAAACCTGCTCTCCAAACTCCACCATCAACCCAACCATGTCACTGAAGCATCTCTCTCCTGCTGGTCTTTGCCCCTTTTAGTTCTAAGTACAGCTGTGGCAGGCAGGGCAGCCTGAATTTGCCTGGTGAACAAGAGTGTAATAGACAGCCCTTACTCCATGCAAACACCAGTTCCTCAGAGATGAGGTGCTCTATAAGCAGGGAGGGTGAGCGATTAATACTCTTCAACCTGGAGAAGAGAAGGCTTCCAGGAGACCTTAGAGTAGCCTTCCAGTATCTGAAGGGGGATACAGGACAGCTGGGGAGGGACTATTTGCAAGGGCTTTTAATGACAGGATGAGGAGGAATGGGTTTCAACTGGCAGAGGGGAGATTGAAACTGCATGTTAGGAAGAAGTTCTTACAGTGAGGGTGGTGAGACACTGGCACAAATTGCCCAGGGAGGTTGTGGCTGCTCCCTACCTGGAGGTGCTCAAGGCCAGGTTGGATGAGGCCTTGAGCGACCTGTGCTAGTGGGAGGTGTCCCTGCCTATGGTAGGGGGTTGGAACTGGATGAGCTTTGAGGTCTCTTCTAACCTAAACCATTCTGTTCTGTTCTATTCTGTTCTATTCTATTCTATTCTATTCTATTCTATTCTATTCTATTCTATTCTATTCTATGCTGTGCTGTGCTGTGCTGTTCTGTTCTGTAGGATTGGAGGAAGGCAGGGAGAAGCATACCTCCTGTTTAGAAAGCATTGTTCTTGTAGCAACGTGACAGGCTTGATAGTCCTCTACAAAGTATCTGGAGGTATCATAAAACAAAGCTCCTCCTGCTGCTTGCTCCCAAGATTGAAATCGTTTGGGGACTGGGACATAGTTCTCCTAGCAACAAAGATTCTTCTCCTCACAGTTCGTGAGATGTCAAAGCAATCTATCTGCCATCTCCTGTCCTTAAGAAGCAATCCACCCTCCATTTCAGCCCAGCCAGCTTGGTCATTTCATCCCTTCACTTACTGTGGCAAACTGCAGCACGGCTGCACCAAGGGCACCACTTTTCATTTCCCACAAGGTTAGATGGAGTCTTTAACTAGCCCAAATTCTTTAAACAAACATTTGAAGACCTATTCGCATTCTGGGAATTCTTCGACATGGATAGATAGCTGCAGCAGATTAGTTTGGGTACAATATGATCCAACAAGATGCTCAAGCGATTCAAGCAAGGGGAGCCACATGCAATGCACTGCTTAAATAAAAATAAAATGTTTTTTTGTCAAGTGCATCAAGATGTTCTGGGGGTTGGACTAAATGACCTTTAAAGGTCTCTTCCAACCCAAAGCACTCTGTGGTTCTATGGTACTGACCCTCTCCCTACAAACACTTCCCATACAAATATGCCATGCTATCATCCATGGCCAGATGCCCACAAGTCCCTCAGTGTTTCTCTAAGTGAACATCATAGGGCAAATTTTGTTGCCACACATCTTGAATTGCAATAGCTCCAGAGCAGACTTCCAGTGAGGCCAGTGCAGGACTAATAGCATAACCAGCTTTGTCAAAATTTGGATACCGGGCAGGGAGGAGAACAAGGAAACATCAAAACATGATTTTGTCTTGTCAGACTTTCTTATCTCCTTCTCTGTCAGCTCCATGTAATAGGTTACCTTTTTCCTAAATGTTTATTTCAAAACAGTTTCTGAGTTTATCCCAGGGAGATGGAGAGAAAAGCTGAGGTTTCTGTATGCAGCAAAACTGCCTGTGCTACACCAGCCCAGCTCTGTCTGGGGGAAGCATCTCTCTCTCTACAGGCAGGCTTTTGAAGAGCTGTCGTAGTGTGACATCTAATGTGTCCAGCTCATGTGCCTTGTTCTTGGATGCCAGTCTTTCACCTTTCATACACAGTTTCATTTCACTGCCAGAGCAAGGAGACACACTGCAGAAAGTGCAGCAGCCACAGCTGCCAGGGCTGGTGTGATGTAATCTCCCTGCAAAGGAGAACGACAGTATGGTGGCAACCAGGAGACCAATGGCAACTTTGGTCTGTTTCATCCTGGCCTAAGGACCATGTTCTGGCCGAGTGCTGACACTGACACCTCAGTTTACCTCCTTCCCATATATTTCACCAAGCCTTCTTTTCACTGGATGATTTATAGAGTGTTTTTTGGGGAGAGATGGGATTTGCTTCACCCAAATGCCTGCATGGCTTTCCCCACATGGGGTACTGTCAGCATCCTTGCTCTTCCCTTGGTACTATGTCTTGTTATCTCTCTTGGGCAAACAACTATTGTGCATGATGATTAGACATTCTGATAAAGGAAAAATTGCATACATTATACTAGAAAGGCAAATGAAAGACTTTATTTTTGCCAGGCACTGTGTGCACCAACAAGTTTTAGTTGTCTGCTTCAACCTCATCTGGGAGACCCACTCATCACCTGTGAGTCTAAGAGTTATACTTGCCAGTTGTCTTCAGGTAATCCTGACTGAACTGCTGCATGGTCAGTATCTTCCCTTGACTGATGGTGACCATCAGAGCTTCTTACTGTCACCAGTCTGCCTTGTTCAATGGAGCGAGATTGCACTCTGGATACTGAGAGTACTGCTGGCACTGTGGTCAGCTTCTTCCCCCAGCTTGGTTTTCATTTCCTTGGCTTTCCTTTTCTGCTAGGTTTCATAGCTAGACAAGATGAGAAAGGGAGGGTATAAGGAGAAAAACCTGTCCCTGTGCTCAGTCACTGATTAAACAGCAAAGGCTGGGCAAGGATGTGGTGGTTGCTTGGAGCAGGTAAATCTAGAGATTAAAGAAATGTCACCTAGCGGGTGAGGAATGCACTGAAGCACTCTTTCTACTGTCCCATGCATAGCCCTTTTACTAACCTTGGAAAGATGGAAGGGATAAAACCACCCAGCTCATGTGCTTGACTGTGAGCTTGTGGGAAGCTGCATTTCCAGGGTGCAGCTCAGCTCTTGCTGAGAGCTTCTGGCAGACTCCTACTTCTTTCAACAACATGCATGGAGAAATCCAGAAACACCAGGCGCTCTGTGGATGTAGCTTGATGGATTTGTCAAACACATTTTTGCAATTTTACTATGTTTTTGTGGTGCAGAATCACAGGCTTTTCCTGTGTTTGATACACTTAAATGTCTCGAATTGCTTTTAATGGAAAGCTGACCTTTTGCGTGCTGGTTCCAGGCCACCTCATGTAGAGGTAGGGAGCTTGGAGGAGGAACGTGCCAAGGTTAGGAAGAGAGCACTTTGCCATGGTGGGGCTGTGCTATCCATATGAATAGTGACAAGGGGAAGTTGGGAAAGTGGGAGGTGAGCTGTCCTGGTGCCTTTGGGGGAATGGTCCCTGTGATCAGCAGAGCTCCCTTACACTGGTTGCCAGAATGTCACAGGAAAAGCGTTTTCTGACCCCTGGCACAGACCCACAGGGCATATGGAAAGGGCAACAGGGAGGACTCCTATGTGGTGGGGGCAGACCACGGCAAGTTTATTGCACACTGGAAAGGATGCACACCGCTCTGCCAGGCAGTAGGGCCCCAAGGTCTGAAAACAAGGTAAATGACACAGAAGATGTCTCTTCCAACGTGTCAGATCTTGTGTCAGATCTTGCTAATTGTCCAGTGGACTAGGGAAGGGAGAGCAGCCAAGCTCTGTGAGATTTAAATGTTCCTGTGAGGTTGGATTCTGGACACATCTCCAGCATTTGCAGTTCCATAGGTGAGATGGTGTTCTCCTGGATCCATGTGATGGTTTGGGAGTTCCCAGCCCTGGCCCCCCACCACACACACACTTTGTAAAATCCCCCAGACTAGACTCAGCCGACTGGAAGTTAAGGACTGAAGCTCTATTTACAGCTCAGCACAATGTACAAGCAGAGATATACACAATAGACAGGAATAGTTACAGACATATACAAGTTAAAGGTAATACAGAAACACAACTCCCCTCCCAGAAATCAGAGTCCCCAGGAGGGGCTTCCAACCACCCTTCCACCTTCTCCCCACCCCTATACCTTACCCCAGGGTCTGGCTTACGTGCAAGGTGAGTTGGAGGATGGGCCAGGGGGGTTAGAAGGAGAGTGGTTAGTGAGGTTACTCATCAGAGAGAAGGCCAGAAGCTAGACAACCTGAGAGTGTCTGAGCCTGAGTGTCTTATCTTTGTTTTGTGTTCTTTTCTTATACATCTCAGCAAGCCTATGAGTGCAGCAGACATCACCATTGTTTCCTGTTCACAGCCTATAGCATAATTTTCTCCATTAAAATATTCCAATTAGCCTCAAACCAGCACAGTCCATTAGTTAGGGCTCTTCACAGTTCAGCTCTGTCCCTAGCCCTCACTGCCCCTGAGGGTGGGAGTTGCTCCATACAGAGCAGGTCCTCAACATAGCTCAAGGCCAGATGCCTCTTACAAGGGGTTTCTTGTGTTTTCTTCCTCTCTCTTTGCAGCCTGCTAAGGCTCCCTGGCTACAGCTGTATTTGGAGACTTGGTTGAAGAACTCAAATTTCTTTCAGCTAGCCTTCAGAGAAGTCCCTCCTGAAGCAAATTAAAGTTTTTTTTCCTCTTAAATAAGGCTTTGGCTGCCAACAACTGCTCCATTGTCAATGGTGACAAGTGGACAGGAGTGTGGAACTGAACATGAAGGAGAAACAGAAGGCACAATAATGGAGGGCAGCAGCATTCAGTGCATTGTTAGTTTTGACATCAGCCAAAATTGAAATGTGGACATGTGGGAAGTGGCATCAGGGTAGAATGAACAGCAGAGAAGATGCTGAACATCTCAGTCGTGGCTTTGTGTGGTTGCTCAGCATTAGTACCACTGGTGCTGTTGTGAGGATATTTCAAGCTGTTATTAATTCCTGTTATTAGTGCTGGTAGAGTCCCCCATGTCTGTGACTGAAATCGGAGCCTGACCAAGCTGCTTTATAGGCCATAACTAAGATAATCTCTGTTCTGTCACATATCTTGTCCACACAAGGATGTATAGGCTGGTGAGGCATGAAATTATGGTCTCTGCCATGCCTACAGTCCAGCTGGACAAAATAGTGCTCAGCCTTCCTACTAGGGAACAACTGAGCACTCTTCAGGACACACTTGCAGTCCATACTTACCACAAAAGCAGATCCTGTGAACTACAGAGAGATATTGGCCATGTTCAGGGGGCAGGAACTTTTAACTGGGAACAGGCAGTGGCACCCAGGAAGATGGAAGAGCTTTGTTCTAGAGACTCCTTCCCCACCACATGCACACCCTCCTGGGTGGTCCCACCTGTGTCTTTACTAAGGCTCAGTGGAGAGCAGAAGGGGTGAAGGAGGCAGGCTGTAGGAACTCAGCTTGTGCTCTTTTTCAGGCCTCATCCTGGTTCTTGGAATTAATGTAGAAAGCCTCAGATATCAGGTACATTAAGAAGCAGGCTTTAGTGGTCCACATCAGGCAACTTTGGCCCTGTTGGGCTTCCCTGCTAAACCACTGTCCATCATACTTGAAAGGAGAATTAGCACAGGGAGGACATGGAACTGTTGGAGTGGGTCCAGAGGAGGGCCACAAAGATGATCAGAGGGCTGCAGCAGCTCTGCTATGAGGACAGGCTACAAGAGTTGGGGCTCTGCAACCTGGAGAAGAGAAGGTTTCAAGGAGACCTTAGAGTAGCCTTCCAATATCTGAAGGGGACCTACAGGAAGGCTGGGGAGGGACTATTTACAAGATCTTGTAATGACAGGAGAAGGAGCAATGGGTTCGAACTGGCAGAGGGGAGATTGAAACTGGATGTTAGGAGGAAGTTCTTTCCAGTGAATGTGGTGAGACACTGGCACAGGTTGCCCAGGGAGGTTGTGGCTGCTCCCTCCCTGGAGGTGTTCAAGTCCAGGTTGGATGAGGCCTTGAGTGACCTGTGCTAGTGGGAGGTGTCCCTGCCTATGGCAGGGGGTTGGAACTAGATGATCCTTGAGGTCCCTTCCAACCTTACCATTCTACGATTCCCACAGGACAGCTGAGAAGATCAAAGCTGTGGCATGCAAGTGTCAACCTGACTGATGGTGACATGAGGGAACAAATACAATTAAGTATTAAGAGCTCTGCTGACCTCTTCCTTGACAGTGATGGGAGTTAGGAGAGCAGCTGGTGTCGATGGGATGTCCTGTCCTGGATCAGGAAAGATGAGGAGCAGGTAGGGAAGGACCTGGTCCCCAGCCCAGTTTCACGCTGTGCTATTTGGGAATAACTCAGCTGCTGGCAGTGCAGTTCTCAATTGTCCCTCTGCTCTGAGTGCACGGGGACAAAGCATCTCTCCTCTCTCCCTCAGACACCAGCTCTAAATCAGAGTCATCATGGCGCACGCTGGGCTTGGGTCTTTTCAAACCCCTTATTGAGAGCCCAAGCAAGGGATGGGGAATTGCCCTGCCATGATCCCCCTTCTGGCGCTGACTTTGTAACAGAGACTTATAATAAATTAATTATACTTTATTAGCATCCATTATTCATTCCTCTTATGTGTTCATACATGTGTGGCACTGAATAAAATGGGAATCATGCCAAACAACTAAATGGCCTTCCACTGAGAAACGGCCTCAAGAGGAGACAGCGTGTGTCAAACAGAAGGCTTTAGTGACGACTGGCATCAAACTGGGTGAAGGAGGGAGGCAAATAAACTGTGCAGGAGAAGAACCAGGACAGAAGGCAAGAAACTGGAAGAGACTTATGACTTACAGCTGGTTGAACAGACTATTTTTCATGCGAGTGGCTGAACTCACAGCAATCAGAAGAAATTTGGGTCAACCATTTCGGCAAAACAAAATAAGACCCTAAAGATCATTAAAGTCAAGCCTAAGTGGTTCTTTAAAAAGGAAAAGAAATGTTTCCTTTATTGCCTGGTCTGCTTCTTAATGTTAGGCTAAACAAAATTTCCATCAGTTTATAAATGTTCCAGAAGGCCATTTCAAAACATTCCAGTTTGATGTCAAAACAGAAATGTTTCGGCATGGTCTCTGTGCTTTCTGCTGAAGATGTTTCTAGAATTTGACCAAAATTTGCAGGCAGGTTGTGTCTATTTCAAAAAGGAAAAATTTCAGCCATTTGGCATAGTTGTTTTGATTATTTGTGGCATGGTAGGAAGAGGAAAGAAAGGAATCACCCGGGGATCAGAGGAGAAAAACAGACCCACCAGCATGGCCTGGAGATGAAGCTTGTGTATGAAACACCAGAGCTGCTGCAGAGCCAGAGAGAGGAAGCTCAGGTTTTCAGAATCCAACTCAATTGATGGAGGTAATTACAAGTGCCAGCTTCCCAATTTATTCTTCCAGGAATTTTCTGCTATAATAAACTCATTTTTACAAATTGAGCTCATCGTCTCTGGTATGCAGCACATATCAAAGCCATTCTTAAGACTGAGGAGAACAGTCTGGGTGAAAAATAGGAACAAGTGCCAGGCTTTAGAGAGAGTGGAACCTCCTTCAGCTGTAACACAACTGAACTGATTTGTTCACTTCACATAACATGGATGTCTGCTCCTGAGCTTTGGTCAGTGCTGAAACCAGAGTCCCAAAATCTCTGAGAGGTAAGGAGTAGTGGAGCTTGCCCATGGTGCTTCTTGCAGGCCACACCTTAGCTGAGGAGCCTTGGTCCGGCTCAGCTGAGAAACATCCTAGCCAGTGCAGCCTGGAGACACCTTGCCTCTGGGCTGTTTTGGGCTCACTGCAATAGGCTGAGCCCAGCAGGACAAGTTTGTTCATGTACGTTCATGTGCTGGCCCGGATCAGGAGCAGTGTGGCCAGCGGGACGAAGGAGGTTATTCTACCCCTGTGCTCACCACTGCTCAGGACACACCTTGAGTCTTGTGTCCAGTTCTGGGCCCCTCAATTCAAGAGAAATGTTGAGGTACGGGAATGTGTCCAGAGAAGGACTGGTGAGGGGCCTGGAGCACAACCCTGTGAGGAGAGGCTGAGGGAGCTGGGGGTGTGCTGCCTGCAGAAGAGGAGGCTCAGGGCAGACCTCATTGCTGTCTACAGCTACCTGAAGGGAGGTTGTAACCAGGTGGGGTTTGGCTCTTCTCCCAGGCCACCAGCAAAAGAACAAGGGGACAGAGGCTCAAGTTGTGCCAGGGGAGGTCTAGGCTGGATGTTAGGAGAAAGTTCCTGCCAGAGAGAGTGATTGGCATTGGAATGGGCTGCCCAGGGAGGTGGTGGAGTTGCAGTCTCTGGAGGTGTTCAAGAACAGTCTGGATGGGGCACTTAGTGCCATGGTCTAGTTGATTGGCTAGGGCTGGGTGATAGGTTGGACCGGATGAGCTTGGAGGTCTCTTCCGACCTGGTTGATTCTATGATTCTATGTAAACCCTCTGGAGGGGTTTTTCTTGGTTTGGTCTAGAGTCCCTCTCTCGGTCTTTTCCAGATCTTTTTAATATTCATCAGTGAAGTGTTCCTACCAGCATAACTCCAGTGAAACAACTAGACAAACAGTAACTTTTAAACAGGATCATTCAAGGTGCTGAAGGCCTTGTTTTCTAAACCAATACAATGACACCAGCTCCAAAAAGAAAACCAGCAACTGCCTGGGTGAGCTTTAAAACCAGGCTTTTAAGAGCACTTCATTAGACCTATGCAGATGCTGTGAGGATGCCCCAGTTTCCTATGGCAATTTAGTCTGGGCCCACAAGGAAAACATTACAGTTAATTCCCATGCCTCCAGAGTAAACACTTCTGAACTCAAACTGAGAGCACCCAGGCAGGTTTTATTCACTTGAATCAGCTACCAGTGCAGCAGAAGGTGAGCTATGTGGAGATGCTTTGCTCTCCACGCAGAGAACAGTGATCCACTCAGCTATTTCACCCAGCCCATATTAATGCAACAGCAAGAAAAAATACAAGGAGAGGGCTTATCCTGGACTGTTTTCCTCCTCGTGCCCAGTTTAAACACATTCTATCTCATGTTGCTTCTGCTCTCTAAGTAGAGCTGGGAGGTGAGAAAATGGTTTGCTGTCCTCAAGGAGACTAGGAATGAGCAGCTGAGGTTTGCATTAAGAGTAACACATCTCAATGCAGAGGTCAGCTCGAAGCTCATGAATGGCACATTCGTAACTACTGTTGGGTTTTGCCACAGTCAAGTCCTCTTCCCCAAGATGCATGAGCCTTTTTGCAGCTGCTGAAATCCCCAGAGTCATGAGGGCTGAGGCAGAGATCCTCACCCTCCCTTTGCTGTTCCTTATGCTCTTACAAACCTACATCTGCCATACACTCTTTCTATCCAGGAAAGGCTTTGTCTGCATAGAAAAGTTGCATCATTTTACGTAACATGGAGTTGAAGCCAAGGCAGACACCTGCACAAACCCTTTTCTTGGCACCCTTTGTGCAAAGCTGTCAGAGGCAAAAGCACCTCCTCCTGCTCCTCAGATACAGCACTGCTAGTCTCAGGGCTTCGTAGCCAGCCCCAAGAAAGGGAACAGCTGCTCTGCTCTGCTCTCTCCTTTGCACTCCTGCCTCCCTTGGTCAGCAAGACTCAGATACCAACTGGCCTCACTTCCTTTCAGACTCAGGAGCAGAGTGCCAGGAGCATCCCCCAGTGTCCTCTGCAGAATGACTAAAGCAGCACTTCTGGCCTTGTAAGTGCCTGTGCAAGCTCCCATCATGGCCACCATGGTGACACTATGCTAGTGTCTAGAGAGGGATGCAGAGAGCAAGGCACAAAGCCAGCAGCAGCACATGGCTCTGGCTGGCAGGAGCTCAGCACTGCGGGCAGGTGCAGAGAGAACAGTGGCACAGGAAGCAATGTGCATGGAGCAGTCAACAGTGGCTTATCAGCAGGATGCTTCTTGGGGCTTCCCACTGAGAGATCAGGCCTTTGTGGGAGCAGCAGCAGCATTTTGCAGGCCTGGGAATGCAGAAACAAGCTGCTGGCAGACTGCTGGTGCCCAAAGGGCCTTTGCAAAGAGCTGGACGGGTGGCTGACAGCCTGGTAAAGGAGCCATTCGAAAAAACAGGGAACCAATTTTTCCAGTTCAGGTGTGCTTTTGATGTTTCATAGGCATTTTTTTTCAGCCTAAATGAGGATGAAAACTTCAAATGGAATAAAATAAGTTCTGAAATATATCAAATGAGTACATTGCAGCTGCTGAAATATTGTCCTGATATTTTTGGCGGTTTGTTTCCCAGCTGGTCTTTTAAACACCATGGGTTTTAGAGATATGATTGCATATAAATTTGTGTGAAAAAATATGAGTCTTTTCTGAGTGGGGCATGTCCACATAGAGTATTGGGGGAAACTTTTAAGAAAATGTAGAATTTCCTGAGATCTTCCCTGTCCCATATCTACTTTTGATTGTACAGGACTAGTCTTTGATTACCAAAAATGAAAAGAATTCACCAAGACACTCACAACCCCTCTCTGGCTTCCTGAAGGACTGTGTAAGGCAAGGCCATTTGTATGTTTGAGGGGCTCTGTAACTAGACTCCCAGAGAAGGCAAAATAGTCAGAAGCCTGTGACCTAAGGCTCATCCTCAGTTAGTTCAAAAGCATTTGGTGAATTAAGGTGAAATTCGAGTTTCATAATAAAAAGTGAAAGAAGGCAGAAATAATTTGCTCTGTGAGTTATATGTAGTGGCACAGAACAAAGGTAAAAAGAAAGCCATGAGTGGGTTAAAACAAGGCTTCCAAATACAGGAAAGCCTGTATTTGGCTTACAACAGAGAAGAGAAAGCTGGTGGACAGCACATTTTCTACAGGGACCTACTCTACTTTGCCTTATTGCCCACCTGAAGCTCCATGAGAAGCATTAAAGCAGCACCAAGAAATCACAAAACGAATCCAAAACACGTTTGCTGTTACACACATGTGAGGGAGAGAGAGAGCTTTGCTCCAAAATTCTTGCAGCTGCACATCACCCACTCTGCAGCAGCACTGCTGTGCTGTGGCACTCCCTCAGGACACCACATTTGCCTAGTCCAACCCCAACATGGTGGCAGTCAACTCCTGTTCCTGGAAGGGACAGCAAGAGCAAGACAGGCACAGCATTGCTTGAGGAGAAAAGGCCTTTTTTTCTTTGTGGAGCAGTGCCCGGCCTTGGTGCCAGGTGCCTCCAACAGCTTGGGAGACTGAAAGCTTTTCCTTGGGTATTCATGGAAAGGTTATGTGGGCATTGTTCTGATGTCTTTCCTCTTTCTTCACTCTCATGCAGGCTCTCAACTCTCTTTTTATCCTCCCTCCTCTGTGTCTTTGCTACTTCCCTGCTGCCACTTTGCCCCTGCCCACCAGCACTCCTTATGTCCCCAGCCCCGGGGCATGTGGCTCAACTGATTGGAGAGGAACTCCTTTTATTGAATCTCGGTGAGAGATGGATGGTTCACACTCAGAGTGAGGATGAGCATGCAGGACATCCAACTGGGCCATTTCCTCTCCAACCTTGCTGTACTTTTAGTTTTTAGCTGGTGAGAGAGGTCAAGGAGAATTTAATTTTGCTGCTTTAAACACATGCAAGCTCATTTGCAATGAGAACATTGCTGTAGTCATTAAAAGCAGGAGTCAGAGCACACTGACTCCCAACATCAACACTGCTGCAGAGAGACAAGGTGAGAACCAGCAGCATTCCTGAGATGACTTTTCCAAACTGGGGACAAATGACCTGTTTAGATGAAGGTGAAGACACATTCCAGACAAGGAGTGCTGTTATCCCCTGGAGAACAAGGGAACAACCAAACCATCTGGCTCTAAGACATAAATCATCAGTGCAAGATCATCAGCTGGGACAAAAGCACCTTGGTCCCTTGGCTTCCCATCACCATGGCTGTTCCATTAGTTTTTCACAAGACAAAGACACACTGACCTGGTCTAATGGTAGTGGCAGCCCTGTGTTGAGTTTGACCTCCACCACTGCTGCCCAAGGCATACAAACCTGGGTGCCACCTGAAGGAAACCCTTCACTAGACCACAACAAGCCTGGCCAGGCATCCTTAGCATTGCTAATAGCAAAGAGACAGAGGGTTCTCCTCAAGATGGACAAGCCTTGAAGCTATGGGGATTTTCTGTGCTCTCAGTGTGGCTTGCAACTTTGTGGCAAGAGTCTGTGCTATGTCTGAGCTACTGCAAGTTTAACTGTGGTGTGGTAAAGCCCCAGGTTAGCAGTGTACTAGGAAAAAACCACCAGCACCATGCAAGATCAGGCAGCAAAGGTCAAATCTATTTCATCAACAACTATTTTGGCTGAAAATATATTTTCTTATAGAATTAAAACCAAAAAAGTTTCTCCTTGGGTTAGCATTTTGGTGACATTTAGGGGAAAAGCAGACAACCATTGTCTTGCTTTTCAGGAATATTTTTGGATTTGCTCCTGGGGTGTCTGAAGCTAAAAATGTTCTTCAGGTTTTGGTTGTTAACTGCTGCCAAAAATACATCAAAACCAAATTCTCAAACAGCATCTTATTAGAAGTAGCTTAAAGGTCAGTTTAAAGAGTCCCTACGAGATGGATTAAGTCTGTGTTAGGGCAGCCTGGCCTGGAGCTTGGCATGGGTCTGAAGAGGTGCAGGTTCCCCCCGCCTCTGCAGGCGTGCTTCCCTGACCTGGTGCCCACAAAACAGAGAGCAGCAGTGACAGCAAACAGCTAGCCAAAAATCTTGGTGCCCCGCGGGGCCTGAAGCTGCTGTTCCCCTGGGATGTGTGTCAGCACTGGCATCTGGGAAGGAGATGAGCACATGGAGAGGGAGCTGGGGGTAGAGAGGGAAGAGACGCAGTGGATGAGCTGCAGGAGCCATGGTGGAACGTCACGAGATCCCCCGAACAATCTGGTACAGGCACAGGAACTCCTCATGATGAATTCCAACTCTTGCATTTACATCTTTGAAACTAACATCATATGGAAAAAGGTTAGACTATTTTTTTGTTTGTTTGTTCATTTCCTTAAGTGACAGCTCAGATTAGAGCTGACATCAGAAGGATAAGCACCGAATCCTGGGCTAAATATTTCATTTCCGCAGACGCTGACATCAAGTTCGTTACACAGAAACTCTTTTGCATTGTTTTGTTTTGGCTTTTTTGTTATTGTTTGTTTGGTTTGGTTTAGCATGTTTTGTTTTGTTTTGTATTGTATTTTGTTTGCCTGTTTGCAGGCTTTCACTCAATTTCACTTATTTATGTTTTTTCAGCTGAATTTTGGGATGGACAAGGGAAAAGATGACTGAGCTCAAAAAAAAATCAACTTGGAACTGGAACAAGGCAAGTCACAAGTGGGAAAAACAATAAAAAGGCTGAAGAAGTAAACCTACATTAGCTCTGCCTTTCTTACAATTTTCATGTACTCAGCTGTTCTGCCTCATGAAAAGATTAACCACAGAATCAGAGAATTGTTAAGGTTGGAAAAGGCTTCCAAAAGCACCACGTCCAACCCTTTGGGCTAAGGAGGGCTTTGTCTCAGTTCATGGCGGAGAAGAGGTTTCCCTTGAGCATCACCAGAGGCTAAGTTCAAATCTAGGCAGATGGGAGTGGAGCCAGGGCCACGGTGTAGCCATTCCAGCTTCCTGCTCTCTGTGCCACGACAGGCATCACTGATGTCAGGGAGCCCACCTGGGACACACTTGGCTTTAGCAGCCCCAAGGACTTGCTCCTCTGTGGCACTGTGCTTCAGACACACAGGTAAGGCATTGCTCCCGGTACAGTCAGCAAAGGGCAGCTGATGGAAGAAAGCCATAGCTTCCCTCTGTTACATTTCAGAGCATTACTGTAAAACTTCACAAGGGAAATTATGTTTATGCTTCAGTGCAGTGAACAAAAGCATCCCATTTCCCTCCTCAGCCATTCAGGCTAAATTCAGCTCTGCCTGACACTGGTATCTTTGGAACGCATCCATTCTGGATTTCCACAGTGGCATCTGGGAGCAGAACATGGAACCTTATTTATTTATTAAGGCTATATGAGTTGGAGATTTACTGCTGCAGGAGGAAACTTCCTCAACATTTTTAACACTCAGTTGTGGAGGATTCAGTGCTACATCCAGAGGAACAGAGCCAATTAGCAGAGACAGGGCTTCAGCCATCTGTGCATTGCAATCCTCTGGTGCTGCTGCCGAGAGCACCAGCTTCCAGGAGATCCAACCAGGGCCTTTCCTGCCTAAGCAGCCTTTGACATTGGCACTGATGCTGAGGCAAGGGAGACACAAACGGATTAAAATAGCACAACTATTATCAGCTTCCCTCAGAATTCTGGTTCAGTTTAAATTAATTTGTCAGAAGAACAAGAAAACTGTCCCTTTTTTTTTTGAGCAGCTGTTCTCCCTCCTGGATACAGAAGAGTTTCGGTGCCAGGAACAGCAGAGTCCAAGGCCTCGAGACAGAGGCACCATTTGGCTCCTGAGGGCTTTTCCAAATTATTTCCAAACATAATCAAGAGCTGGTGGCATGTCCCACTGGACAGCGGTGAGATACAAGACGCCAACCCTGTCCTACTACCCTAATTATTTTCAAGGTAAGGAACCAGCTCACACAAAGAAAAGTCCCATGGGCCTGCTCCACTCAGAAGATACTCTCTGAGCCAAGAGCTGCAGTTCCAGTTTCATCTTTGCTTTGGGGCAAGAGGCTCACTCTCTCTTCCACTCTGTTGCACTCAGGAAAACAGCCACTAACAGCATTTCCATTTTGCAAAAAAATGTCAGCTCCAAATCCAATTCCTTCTGCATTTGTGTAACTTGGTATGTTCTTGTGTTGGTCTTCAGGAGCAGGCACATTAAGTTTCTCTTACTGGAGGATTTAGGTACTTGGTGCTCCAGAGATTGGAGACATCCAGTCTCTACTGGATCCCAGTTGGCTAGATCCCAGTTGTCTAGCCTACGAGAGTGACTGCAGACTCCTCATCCCACATTATATTACTCCAGGGAGACTATTTCCTTCTCTTTCCTTTCTGCTCAAGAAAAGCAGCAGTATGGGGAGCCTTAATACAAACAATGCCCTGAGGGAGGTGCTCAAATTTGTCTGGCTCCTTCTGCAGGGAGCCCAGTGCGATCGCGGCACTGGGCTAGTTGCCTCCTTTCTCTGTGGTTTCTGGAAAGTCTCTCCACAATCCAAGGCTTCTCTTGAGCAGGTGACATGGTGCTGACATCATTCTGTGCTTCCACTTAGGTGTTTGAAAGGAGGAAAAGAAAAATACCCTTTAGCTTAGAGCTTTCCTCAGCAACACCTGGTTTTGCAGTGATGTGACTTGGCATGTTATAAACCCTCTCTTCCAGTCCATCACGTTTCCATTAAATGTCTTCCTCCTCCTTTGAGGCTACAGGAAAGTGAGAGCTGCACATATCTCTCCCCCACACCACATTGCATGTGGTTCTTGCTCCAATCCTCCCTGCTTGCTCTGCCTGGATGTTTGGCAGCATCAGCCCAAACACACCTGCACCCCCAAAGGGAGCCAGTCCTAGGCACAGCCAGATGAGACACCCACTCAGGTGGAAATAAGGATGATGTTTGAGTCACCGTGTGCCTGCTTGACTATGGCCTGCCAGGTCCTGGAAGGAAAGCAGTGACAGAATTTCAGGGCAGCTGTTCCCAGAAGGCTCCACCAGTCAGCCCTAGAGTTTGGGTCACACCTTCAGTGCAGGAAAAAGTACAGGAGGTGGCTTGTGGACTTCTCATTGAAGGCAACCTGCTGCCAGGACTTGGATCTCAAACTTTGGATCTTGTCTCAAAGCTCTTTGGGAAGCTTATATAGGAACAGAAGCAAATCTCTCCCTGGCCTCACACAGCCTCTGAGTCTGATGCAGGATAAGATATGCTAAATAGCAGCATCGAGGAACAAACTAGGACCTGAATCAGTGTTTCACAGCTCTCTGGGTGCTTAAGTTCCGTGAGGGATGGAGAATGTTTCCAGTTCTGATACCAAATACCAATTCTCAGTGTGCACATGCCAGGTCAGTTTTTGCAGCTGAGTTTTGGCCATCCTTCCCACCAATGGGAAGGGACTCAAAGTGGTCCACTCCACACCTGGAGTGGCATGTCCCCTTCCTTGGGTTCCTTGGACTCTAGGCTGCCAGCTGCTAAATAACAAAACACACAGAAAGGCTGATGCCAGCACCCACCATACTGTGTCACAAAAGTTCTGTTTTCCCACCATCCTCAAGCAAGGAAAACAACAGGAATATGATGACATGGCTTAGAGGCAACTGCTCCTCCTTTCAGTGTAAGGTATATCACCAGCCTGCACTCAGCAGTGGCTGCCTCCACCTCCCAGTGTGTGTGCAGCACAGGGATGGGCTAACTGGCAGAGACCTAGCCACAGAGGAACAGTAGGTAGAGACACAGCTGGACCTGGTTCTGAATGGGGTCCTCGTGTAGTTTGGCCAGGCCACACACATACCACAGCCACCCGGTGGTGGCTGCACAACCATCCCCTGCTGCAGCTGACACACAGGTCAGAATTCAGGATGCTGAGCTCCTGTATCCCATGTGTGAGTCAATCTTTGCCTGGGGGGAAACAGGGAGAAGCATGAGCAACAGAGGAGGAAAAAATCACCATAGACAAAGGCTGGTGGACTCACAGGACCCCTATTCTCTTTGCTACAGGCTTACCCACTTGCCCCCTTCTCTTTTCTCCCTCCAGAACTTATCTCCCCCTCGCCCAAGACAGAGATCAGAAGATATTTTCCTTTCACCTTCTTCCCTTCCTGGTAGTAATTCTCACTGCATTCATGAAAAAAAGATAAGCACGTTTCACACACAGCTGCCCATCTCTGGAGACCACTGGAGCGAGAGCAGGAGCTGCCTCACTGGGTACTCTGCGGCAGAGCCCCTGGAACACATCCTCCCCTTCCCGGGGGACGGCTCTGTTGATGTGCTCAGCGGGGCATGAGAAGGGCTCGTTAGGGATGGAGGACTCCCGCAAGCCCTGGCCATGGCAGCACACACCCCTCGTTCCCTCTCCTCTGCAGTGTCTGAGGAAGGGCTCACCTCCTCTCAACCCTTTCAGAACCACCCCTGCCTCCATCTGGAGACAGATACTTCCCAGACAGCTACCCCAGACCTGCAGCACATGGGCAGCCTGTGTGGGGAAGAGAAATTTAAGATGTGGAGCCTGTGTTTGTATCGCGTTTTATCTTGTTCTATCTACGCTCTTCTCACTTGCTTCCTGGGATAGGACAAGGAGCAATGGATGGAAGCTGCAGCACAGGAGGTTCCAGCTCAACACAAAGGGGAACTTCTTTACTGTAAAGGTCCCAGAGCACTGGCACAGAGAGGTTGTGGAGTCTCCTTCTCTGGAGACCTTCAAGGCCTATCTGGATGTGTTGCTGTGTGACCTGAGCTAGATTGTATGGTCCTGCTCTGGCAGGGAGTTGGACTCGATGATCTCTTTGGGTCCCCTCCAACCCCTGACATCCTGTGACTCTGTGATCCTGTGTTAAGTGCTGCAGCTGCTTCCCAGTAAGGAGACTCCAAGCCCGTGAAATGCCAGGCCTCCTCTAGAACCTGTCATTTGTAGATTACTTCTACAAACCTCCTCTAAGAAGGGGCTGCTGAGTGGCTGGCAGAGCAAAGCAGCCCATGAGGAGTTGCATCCCTTGTTCTCACCATGCAAACCCCTTACCTCTGACATGTTTTTTGCTAGCTCTGCTCCCTGCTGTGCTGGAGTCATCTTGCTGGATTGCAGGTGTGCTCTGTGAGGGCTCAGCTCTCCATTAAATAGGAAGTGGTAGCATATCACCTTGTCAAGGGGCTGTGATAGGCACAAGCAGAAGGAACATTCAACTGTCTGAAACATGACAGTGATTTCCCCGAGCTCCCCACCACTGCTGACCATAGCTCTACAAAGCAGAGCTGGCAATGCAAATTTTGGGTGGGAATGGTTGCATTTGCCCAGGCACTTGATGCTGTACTTTTTGTAACACCAGTGCCTCAGTGTCTCTGAATCACCAAGTTGGTCCCTGCTAAGTGCTTAAGCTTGGCCCAAAGTATAGCTGGCATCAGAAGTGCACTAGCTGGGCTTGTCGACTGGCCCCATTACTAACTGAAGCAACATTGTGTTCAAGACTTCCCCAGGCACTACACTCTGCTCTCTTTTATGTCAAAGACCTTCGATGTTCCCTTTCACTCTTTGCTCAGGTAACCCAAGGGGGATTTCTCCTTCCAGGCACAAGAATCATCATGATGATTTGGTGCAGCTACGTGGGAGTGCTAAGCACTGCCCACACCTGTCTTGTGAACAGAAGCCATGAGCTTGTATGAGAGTGCATGGCCAGATTGGTGAGATGGCTCTTCAGCTGCCCTTCCTGGAAACCAGGGACCCCACCTTTGAAAAGCCTTTGGTGAAGACAAGGTCCCTGGCTGCCTTGAGGAGCCATACTCTGCCTCAGCCCGCACACTAGCCTCATAAAGATGCCAACTCCTGACCAACCCATCTCATCCAATTAAATCCCAGAGATGCTGGACCAGAGCTTAAAAAGTAACCAGGGGAGAGGGAAGCAGGATTACTGACTGCATCCTTTTGGAAAGATTGGTTCCCCATGCAGGGAAAGCCCTGTGCTTTCCTCCCTCCCCAGCTTTTGAGGAATTGCCCACGCAGTTTTGACTTGGTGTTTCTCACCTCTCTCCCTCACTTCAAATCCTTGAGCCTGCCACACCTTCTGCTCTAGAAACAAAGCCTCAAAATAAATTAGAGGAGAAAGGGAAAACAAAGCCCACTGATCTCCCAATTAGCACGGAGCACTTAAGCAGTCAGATCTTTGCATTTTAATTGTAATCACTCCAAACACAAAAAGCTGAAGTGACAAAGCCCACAGCTAATTCCAGCTGATTAAGTCACTCCCCATCCCGATGCTCATGTAAGTTTCTGGTTTAATTCCTTGGCCTCTGGACACAGGCCACTGATAATGGCAGTGTTTTATTTTTACTCTCCTCCATCCAAATAAGTCTGCTTCACTGAATCCTATTCCAGAATCATGTCTGCACACCCAAGCTCATCCCCTTGGCCTGAGCCATGCCCTCAGGTCTTATGATGCCAGAGACATCCCCAACAAGCTGGTGGTGTAAGGTGAGATGCAGGTGAAAGCAAGCAAGAGACAACACAAAGTTCACAACATCCTAGGGTAACTCAGGTGCAAAGAGAGCTCTGCAAGTCTCTGGTCTAAACCCCAACCAAAGCAGGACTACCTCTGAAGTTAACTTAGGTTCTCGGACCTGTCCAGTGAAATAATGAGTATCTCATAGCTTACCTGGGTCTGTGTTTTGATGATTAAAACTACCTTCCCTATGGAAGTTTTCCCCTTGTATCTAGCAGAATTTCTTTTGTTTCAATGCTGCCTCTCATCCTGTTATTATGGAAATTTATTAGGACCAAATTAAATCAGAAAGGGAGACACAAGAAGAGCTCTCAGTCCTCCATGAAAAGCAGACTGCACAGCACAGCCTCAGCTTTGAGAACAGCAGACCCACACCAAGCCACAGATTCAGACTTCCCGGGGACTTAGCTCCAGATTAAGACGTGTGTAGCTACACAGATGAGTAGGTATCACTCTTAAGAAGTAGCTTACCCACAGTTATCTGCCAGAGCAAAAAGCCACTTTGCTCTCTTTGGCATTAATGTCCCCTGTGTCCAGGTCTGGAGCAAATGTGAAAGGAGCAGAGAAAAAGTAGGGCAATGAAACGGCGAAATGTAGAGCTGGGCTCAGAGGAAGCTTCCACATGAGGGACACAGAAGAGAGCAAAGATGAATCTGCACAGGCAAATTTGGTTTGTGTCTGGTACCACCAGGGTGTTGAAAAATTCACAGCAGCACATTAAACAAAACAAAGGTCTTTAACCTGCCAAGGGATTCCGGCCCCTGGAACCTGTCTAGCTGTCATTGATACCAAGTTCCTCCACCTCTGGTCTTACTTCTCATTTCCTTCTTTTTCAGGTACAACTGAAAGAAGCATGTCCTCCTTTATTTCATTCATACTCTTAGGAGCCTTGCTCCTCTCTCATTTTTATGTCTTCCACTTTCATGCCTTCTCCACTTGCCTTCTGGCTGAAACAGCTAGCTGAGGTTTTCTCCCCTTAAGACTTTCCCCTCCTCCTGGAAAGCTTACAGAAGTGCTGAATGTGCAGGATTTGGACCTCTCAGGAAGATGCATGAAGCAGGTAGGGTTGCTGTCCTGGGACTGTGGAGTACTCTCAGGTTGATTTGTGAAATTAACTTCAGACTCAGCAGCTGCTCCAGCTTCAAGGGAGAAGGAAAATGCTGATGGTAACAGCTGCCTCCATGATTTATGAGCCATACAGGAACACCTAGGAGGCTATAGAGAGCTGCATATGGAAGGGGATTTTCCTGAGAATGACCTTCTTTAAGACAGTATACTAGGCACATATTTGAGGAGAAATTGCAAAACGCTTCCTCAGCGGTGAGCAGCTTCATCCTCCTTTTGCACATGAATCTCCTTGCTGCCATAAGGAATGATGACAAAGCAGCAACTGGAAGACACTTTCAAGGAAACTACCTTCTGCTGTAAAACACCATCCATGCACCTCTAAGGTCTGTGAAGGAGATGATTTTTGGTGTCCCAACAGCTCAATGTGACTTCGTAGAGGAACTCCGTGTGGCAGCAAGTAGGTCAATACTTGTGCAGATATGTAGGACAGTGAGAAGATGTTGAAACAGCCTCTTCTTTGTTCTTCTGGATACCCTTCTGTTGATGACCTTTTCATTCAGTTAGGGTGACCCAGGCTGTGCAACAGCTTCTCTCAGTGAGCCATTCACATTGGCGTAATAGCTCATAGGAGTTTCTCCCTAAGTTGCATAGCAGATACATTCAAGGTGAGGCTTGACAGGGCCCTGGGTGACCTGATCTAGTGGGGGTGTCCCTGCTGACTGCAGGGGGGCTAGATCAGATGACTTCTAGAGGTCCCTTCCAACCCAGACCATTCTATGATTCCATGACTTTCATGATTCTATGATTTTATGATTCCTATGATTCTATGACTTTATGATTCCTATGATTCCATGATGCCTTTGATTCATAGGATTCATGATTCTGATTCCATGATTCCTGATTGTATGATTCCTATGATTCTATGATTTTGTTATTCCTATGATTCTATGATTTTGTAATTCCTATGATTCAATGATTCCTATGATTCTGATTCCATAATTCCATGATTCCCCTGATTCCATGATTCCTACGATTCTATGATTCCTAGGATTCTAGGATTTTATGATTCCTATGATTCTATGATTTTATGGGTCCTATGATTCTATGCTGACTATGATTCCATGATTCCTGTGATTCTATGATTCTATACCTTATCCTGCCTCCCAGATCAGTGCAATCCTTCCCCTTGCTCCAGCTGAACAGCTCTACCAGTAAATAATGTCACCTGCTTGGGATGACTGTCCTGTTTCTTTTTTCTGAACCATCATTGGAGGGGGAGAAAGCTCTTATCTTCATCAGGAATCCTTTGTAAATTCCCCATCGAGACCATGATGTAAATTCCCCATCAAGGCCACAAATGCTTTCTGATTGTGCCGTACTCCTGTGGATGGATAACCGTACCAGGGGACCTGGAGACCTGAACTCTAAGTTTCTGCTTTCCTTGTGTATGTCATGTATGGGTGCTCTCTCTTGCTCTGCCTGCATACCTCCTGGGGTATCCATGTGCTCCGCTAGTGTGAATCACCATCACTGTTTTATAGAATCATAGAATGGCAAGGTTGGAAGGGACCTCAAGGATCATCTAGTTCCAACTCCCTGCCATAGGCAGGGACAACTCCCACTAGCACAGGTCACTCAAGGCCTCCTCCAACCTGGCCTTCAACACCTCCAGGGAGGGAGCAACCACAGCCTCCCTGGGCAACCTGTGCCAGTGTCTCACCACCCTCACTGCAAACAACTTCCTCCTAACATCCAGTCTAAATCTCCCCTCTGACAGTTTAAACCCATTGCCCCTTGTCCTGTCATTGCAAGACCTTGTCAATAGTCCCTCCCCAACCTTCCTGTAGGCCCCCTTCAGATCCTGGAAGGCTACTCTAAGGTCTCCTGGAACCCTTCTTTTCTCCAGGCTGCAGAGCCCCAACTCTCTCAGCCTGTCCTGATAGCAGAGCTGCTGCAGCCCTCTCAGCATCTT
>VWYK01042537.1:0-17184 GCA_013399775.1 Semnornis frantzii | reverse complement strand
CCCCCCCCCCAGTCCTTTTTGAACTCAAAGGTGTTTGAATTTTCTGTCACTCCTCTGACCATCCCCAAGAGCAATTGTATCTGGCCAGGTATCTTGACACAGATTGAAAGATTAAAGGGAAATTCAGATCAGAGATTAGGTTGCACAGCTCCTGGGATTTGGAGAAGTCTTCTGTGATTTTCACTGCTATTGGGACTCTTACACATGGTCACCTATCAGCACTTTGTTGCTGTGCCAGGTCTTGCCTCAGTGCTTTGCTCTAGCCCACACCTTTCTATTCCAATCCTCCTGTTTTTTTCAACTCAGTTATGTCTGGTCACTGGTTGTGCCTCTGATTCCCACTGTAAACTGGTTCATCATTGTTGGAACAGGTTGCTCAGGTAGGTGGTGTAGTCACCACCTCTGCAGGTGTTCAAGGCACTTTGGGAATGGTTTAGTGGCCATAGTGGTCCTAGTTGAACATGATGATCATGGAGGTCTCTTGCAATCAAAATAATTCTATGATTCTATGAGTCTATGATGTCCTGGTTCCTCAGCTTTGAAATCCCAGCCTGTCCCTGTGTCTAGCAGTGTTTGCCTCTTTCTCTGGGAAAAAAAGAGCTCAAACTCAGATGGCCAGAGAGGTTCTGCACATCACCAAAACTTCCACAAGTGTCCTCTGCAACAAGAGGACAAATGTGGGTTGATCTGAGTTGGATGGTAGTGCCTTGATGCATCTATGCTAGATACTCTTTCATCCCAAAAACATTTAAATGAGTGCTGCAGAGTATCCAGCTACTTGCATAGCAGCTCATCTCTGAGAAACAACTTGCCTGGTGTGCACAATTATACTTTCTGCTTAATAGAATAAGCACCTCAAGCAAGGTAGATGGATGTCTATGTCTCTGTGACCTTGGTACTGAAGAGGATACAAAGCTGAGGATGCAAAGTCCACTTGCACATACCAGAGGCACAACTATTTTCATGAAACTTCTGAAGTCTTCATATCTGTGCACATTTGACTCCCTTGTCAAGTCTGCTTGAGATTAAGCAAGGTGTGCAAAGGTTATTGATGATGGTTTGAGAAAGCTGAATGTTGGGATAAAGAGCACCCTGATGAAGTTTGCAGACAACATCAAAATGAGTGGGGAGGTTGACACTTAGGAAGGCAGAGTCACCCTCCAGGAACACCTGGGCAGACTCAAGGAGAGGGTTAGCAATAACCTTATGAAACTCAACAAGTGTAGAGTATTTTACATAGGAATACATAATCTGGGAGTGCAGCTCAGACTGGGACCCAGTTGGCTGGAGACCAGCCCTGGGGAAAAGGACCTTGAGGTCTTGGTGGACCACAAGTTCAACATGAGTGCACAGTGAGTTGCAGGGACAAAGAAAGACAAAAGGATGATGGGTTACATAAACAAGGACCAGAGTTGATAAAGAAGTAATTTGCCCACTCTACACAATGCTGGTCAGACCACACCTGGAACTCTGCCTCCAGTTTTGCTCCCTACTCCACAAAAAAGATGTGGAGAGGCTGGAAGGTGACCAGAGAAGGTCCAGAAGAATGTTTGGGGGACTGGAAAAGCTGCCATGTGAGGAAAGGTTGAGAGCTAAGTGTGTTCAGCCTTGAGAAGAGAAGGCTTAGGGGAGACCTTATTACCATGGACCAGGACATAAAGAGTGAATACCAGGAGGAAGGAGACTCCATTTTTGCAAGGAGTCCCATGGAGAAGACAAGGGGTGATGGGGACAAGTTCCTGCTGGAGAGATTCCCATTAGGCTCCAGAAGAAAATGTTTCCCCATGAGAACAGTTGGACATTGGAATCATCTCCAAGGGAAGCAGAGGAGTACTTCTACACCGGGCAGTTTGCAGACTCAGCTTGACAGGGTGCTGGGCCAGTTCATTTCAACTCTACTGTTACCTGGAATGGATGGAGCAGATGATCCTTGAGGTCTCTCCCAACCTGGCATTCTGTGGTTCTATGACAAGGATGACAGAGACACTGAATTAGAAATGATGCTGCCCATTGCACATCTATGTGCATCTCCATTCTGGAAAGAACAAGAGGTGAGAAGGGCACAGTAATGCCCCAAGTACATGGAAGTAGTTCTAAAATGGCTTTCCACTCTCTGTGCACAAATGTTCAGTCGATGAGACTTGGCTGGAAATGAAAGTTGGTCTATTTCCCAACCTGCTTCTAATTACATGCCCTTATTATGAATAGCTATGGAATTACAATGTGCCTAATTAGAGTGCTGTTACTGAGACAAGATGTATTCCCTCCTATTGTCTTTCTGCACATTTAATATTTTAGAGGTTAGTTTCTGGTTTATTCCCACTTAGCAAAGGGTTCAATTAGCAGGTCAACGAGAATGGAGCTAACGGACAACAGTACAACCCCACCCATTGTAATGTTGAAGAGGGATATCCGTGCTGGAGACCAGGACTTCAAGTCTGTCTTATCTAGCAGAGGTCTTCAATAAAGCTAGAAAGCAGAAAAAATGCCTTTGAAACAGGCAACATCTCTGTGTCAGTGCCAAATTCAGGCAGAGCTGATGGAGTATGGTTTTGCAAATCCTTCTCTGACTGTGGAAGGACAAAGACAAAAGGATACACAGCCATGGAAAAGTCTGGCAGCGCCCCTCTGGGATCCTCTGGAAGAGTAGGAACTTTTCAGGCAATAAATGACCTGGATCCTGTCAGGAAAAATGCCTGTCTGCTTTTTTTTTTTAAGAGAAATGAGACTTCATACATTTCTTGTAGAGAAACTAAAGCACATTGAAGAAAAATTCTTTTCAGGAATTCTGCTCTCAGATAGTGACCACCTGTAAAGTCCAAAGTGCTGCAGATCTGTCCAGATTTAAAATTAGTAATAGCACACAACTTCATGGTTTGGTTTATAACTTGCACCACATGATTCTAGGAAAGGATGTTCCTGTTCTCTAGACACACCTCTGCTTTATACCAAACACAGGCAATGTAGCCCTGGAGGCTCTGGAGAGACCTTAGAGTAGCCTTCCAATGTCTGAAGAATCTCCAAGAAAGCCAGGAAATAACTTTAGAAGGGCTTGTAGTGACAGGAAGAGAGAGAAAGGATTGAAGCTGGAGGAGGGCAGATTTATCTTGGAGATTAGGGAGGATTTCTTTGCAGTGAGGGTGGTGAGACACTGGAACAGGTTGTCCAGGTAGGTTGTGGATGTTCTCTCCCTGGTGATGTTCAAGGCTAGGTTGCATGAGGCCTTGAGCAACCTGTACTAGTGGAAGGTGTCCCTGCCCATGGCAGTGGGGTTGAAACAAGATGAACTTTAAGATCCCTTCCAACTCAAATCATTATATGAAACCCACGAATCTTGTTTCAGGAAATTTCCTTTTCAGCATACATTTTCTGTTGCAAGCAAAAAGCAGAAACTGGAAGTCATGGACTCCAACATAAGGACACNGTCTCCATTATGGGTGTAACTTAAAGGGTCTTCAAAGAGGATGCTTGTTGAATGTATGGAGACAATATCTCCATTATGGGTGTAACTTAAAGGGTCTTCAAAGAGGATGCTTGTTGAATGTATGGAGACAATATCTCCATTATGGGTGTAACTTAAAGGATCTTCAAAGAAGATGCTTGTTGAATGTATGGAGATAATGTATCACACTCCAAAGTTTATCCAAACAACTTTCATTACTCAAATTCACATTGAAGAAATAACAATAATATAAAAATATCAAAAACCAAACAAACCCCCAAACAAACAAAAAGGCCAAACCCACATGATTCTAACTAAAATAAACCTGTAAACAGGTCTCTGACAGTGTACAGAAGGAATGAAGTGTAAGACTAATAAATGTAGACATCAGAACCAAAATGCTGGCAGTAAAATAGGTTAAATATTGAGTAAATTAGTAAATTACCAAGGAATTCATGTAATAAACACTGGTTTGAATTGTAGTGAATTCAGAATCCAGTTCAGTGTGAGTTAGTGAGTGTGTGAGTGTGAGTAGCTATACAGCCAACTCAAGCAAGGTTTAGACTTGGCTCTGAAAACTCTTCCCCACATGAGTCCTGCACCCTGGTGAAATGCACAGACTCAAACAAGCACCCAAGTCTAAAGCAAGCTGCACTCAGACATGATTGCATCAAAGCCTGTATAAATCAGAGGAAATACTTTGAGAGAAGGGCTATGGTTTGAAATTCACCTCACTCACTGATTTTGCTAATCCTTTTCCATTACCACCTTTTGGAGCAGGAAGGGAAATCAATTTAACACTGCCAAAACAAGCTGTTGGAAAAAGTATTGGAAAAGTATCAGAATCCCTGCATTTGCTGGCCAGAGGTGTCCCTAGAATGTGCAAGAGACTGAGAATTTCACTGCTAAGTTCTGGGTTAAGGCATAAAGGCTGTAAAGCTCACAGTTTTACATCCTGTCTCCTAAACAGGCACTACCGACTCAGGAGCTTCTGGAAGAACACAAACTCTCCTCACACTTTGGGTGCTATAGATGAACTCAGAATCCCTCACCTGGGCTGATAATATCCAAAACCTATGCCAGCAGGGATAAGATGCAACAGAGGCAAAGTTTTAAGAAAGGAATACTCTTATTACACCTAAACTTACTGTCGTGGTAGGCCTAGGCAGGCCAAATTGGGCTTGTACCTCTCCTGGCTTGCCCAGCCATGTTTTGCTGCTCTCCCTCCTGATGTTTTGGGGAGAGTAACCACGGGAAAAGGCACAAAGAGCCTGGAGCCACTAAGTCTGGGGTCTGTGGCCTGCCCAGACCCTGCTGTAAAGAAGGTGCACAGGGTTGCCTTGTGCAAGGCTGTGTTCTGCCCAAAGAAGGCTAAAGCAAGCCTATGGCTTCACCCAAGATGGCCAAATCTTGGCTNATTATTAATTGCCTTCTGCCCTAAGCAGAAAGTAGCTCCTTGTGTCCATCCAGTGAGCAAGCGGCGTCCTGGCCGCAAGCGGTGTACTGACCGCAAAGCTTCTCTGCCAGTTTAAATCCAGTTCAATTCATGTTTATATCTAAGAGTTATCTCTGGATCCTGTTATAGCCTGTACATAGTTTCCATAATGTTGCACAGAGCCTGTTGTTATTATTATTAAATGGTGATAGGGGTGATGCAAGTTCTGAATATTTCATATTAATAAACTGTTAATATTTTAAATACCATCTCGCAGTAATTACCCCATCCCAATACACTTACAGAAGCCAAGATGTCTGAGACACCCTTCCACAGCAGCTGAGCAAGAAGGAAGACTCTTACAGCTTCCCTTGTTCGCTTTTAATGCCCAGAGAAATGATGACCTAAAGGCTAAATCTGCTGGGTCCATTTCTTTGAGTTCACATTCCTACCAACTCATGTTTGCACAAAATGTATGTTGGATGCCCTGGGGAATTTCCTGACCTACTTTGTAAGAGCAGGACTGCGTGTCTGATTTAGTTAGAGGAAACTAGACAGCTTCTTGTGTTCGATGTTGCTTGTTCTGTTTTACAGATGAGGCAGAAAGTAGACTATAATGACAACCTCTGGCTTCCTTTTAATTTCTTTTAAGCCATAACAATCCAGAAGTGCTCAGCAGCACAAAGTCCTGCTTCCACAAGCATATCAGCAGCCTAACTCCCTTGGGGCAACCATATCCATGGGAGATGTTTGCATTGCAGTCGCTCATCACAGTCTCTCTGTGTCAGGATAGATTTGTGCCTAGTTGGCAGCAATGTGACAGGAAGAGCTAATGAACATTGTCTAAATGGCTGGGACCACAGAATTCCAGGTTGGAAGGGACCCCAAGGATAATCTGGTCCAATCTTTCCAGGTAACAGTAGAGCTGAAATGAGCTGCCCCAGCACCCCACTGAGTCTGCAAACTGCCCATTGTAAGGGGTCTCCACTGCTTCCATTGGGAGATGATTCCAATATCCAGCTGTTCTCATGGGGAAACATTTTCTTCTGGAGTCCAATGGGAATCTCTCCAGCAGGAACTTGTCCCCATTACCCCTTGTCTTTTCCATGGGACTCCTTGCAAGAAGGAAGTCTCCAACCTCCTGGTAGCCACCCTTTATGTCCTGGTCCGTGGTAATAAGGTCTCCCCTAAAGCTTCTCTTTCAAGGCTGAACAAACCCAGTTCACTGATCCTTTCTTCTCAGAGATGAGGAGTAATTCTTCTTTGCCTCCTTTGAGCTCTTTACTAGAAAGCAATTTAATTCACACTGTGTAATTGATTTGAACTAACACTAAGCCAAAGACTGTGGCAGAGAGGAGCTCTGTTCCCCTCTCAAAACAATGTAAAAGTACTGCAGATCTGTAACACTTCAAGATAAATTACTTTTTTTGTTTGGTTGTTTTTTTATTTTGGTTTGGTTTGGTTTTGAGAGAGATGGATTAAACCTTTCCCATCTTGTTATGGATAGGTTTAGGCTGGATAACAGAAGAAACTTCCTGACTGAAAGGAATCCCAGAGACTGCCCAGGGAGATGGCTAAATCCCCATCTCTGGAGATGTTTCAAAGAGGCAGAGATGTGGTGTTGAGGGTCATTGTTTAGCTCCAGCCTTGGTAGAGTTAGAGCATGGTTGGACTGAATGAGCTAAAAGGGTTTTTCCAAACCAAACAATTCTATGGTTCTATGAATGTGTAAAAAAACCTTCTGCAGGATATCTTGTCACAGGGGCACGAATTCATGTGGGAACCAACTCACAAATAAACTTCCTCCTAATGTTCTTCTGCACATCTCCATTGACTTTAGTGGAATGATGTTGAGGATCTGGTCCAAAAGTCTAAGAGACTTTGATTTTTTTTTTTTTTAAATTTTTATTTCCAAAGACCTAAAAGGGACAACAAATCAATGATCAGGCTTGTGAAAAACAAATCAAGGTTCCCAAGCTCGATGTGTCTCATACAACAAGCTGGAACTTACTTTTATTATGGCACATCACCTTGGGAAAAGACCAAACTCTTTAAGATCAACAAGTCCAACTGTTAACCTAACACTGCCAAGTCCACCACTACACCATGTCTCTAAGTGCTGTATCAGCTTGGCTGAGCATCAGTCAGCAGGTGAGCAAATAAATTACAAGAGAATCATAATTGGTTTGGTTGGAAAAGACCTTAAAGATCACTCCCTAACTACACCAACTCTGCATATTATTATTATTACTATTATTGTTGTTGTTTGTTATTGTTATTATTACTGTTATTAATATATTCCATTCCTTTTGTGTTCTATTAGTTTCTTTATCTCAGCTCATACATTTTATTTTTTTCTTCTTACTGATTCTCTCCTCCATCCCATGAGGTGGATAAGTGAAAAGTAAAAAAGTGGACTTACTGGTGTGGGTCCAGAGGAGGCTCATAAAGATGATCAGAGGGCTGGAGCCTATGAAGACAGGCTGAAAGAATTGGGACTGTTCACCCTGGAGAAGAGAAGGCTCTGGGGAAACCTTAGAGCTACATTTCAATATCTGAAGGGATACAGGAAGGCTAGAGAGGGACAGTTTAGAAGGGCCTATAGTGATAGGATGAGGGGCAATGGTTTGAAATTGTAGCAGGGTGGGTTTAGTTTGCAGGTTAGAAGGGAGTTCTGCGCAATGAGAGGGGTGAGACACTGGAACAGGGTGTCCAGGAGTGTGATTGAGCCCTCACCCCTGGAGACATTCAAGGTCACTTGATGTGGCCTTGGGTAGCCTGCTGTAGTTTGAGGTGTCCCTGCTGCGTGCAGGGGGGTTGGATAAGACAAGCTTCATGAGTTTCTTCCAAGCCAATCCAATCTGTGTGTTGGGTTGATAGTTGGGCTTGATGATCTTCTATTCTTAATCATCCTACAATTCTACAAAATGCACGAGTCCAGAGGTGAGACTGGGAAAGAAAAGAAGCACTCACCAGAGTTGTCAAAAAAGACAAGAGCTGGTAGCACTCTGAAAGTCTTTTCAGAAAGGAAAACCAGCAGACTCACAAAGAAATAACTAACACTAGCCATCAGCAATGCTTTCTTGCTCTCCTGTGGAGTATTATTTTTAATAATTGCTTCCAAAACAGCCCTTCTGCTCAAGCTTTGAGCTGCAAGCCCAGTGGAGTTGATGAAAATCAATAAGAAAGCGAGTTTCTTTAAGCAGTTGAATATTGCAAAGTATAGAAAGCATTCTGTCTTGTCCATTTTGGAGCCTCTGCTTTGGAATGTGCTCATTTCTGAAATGCCAATGAGCTCCCTCGCTTCCCTTTAAGACTCGGTAGACCTCAAGTATGCTGCACACATCATAGACATCTTCAACTCCACATGGATCTGAGCTTTAAAATAATGAAAGCAGCTTTAAATCACCTTTTTTTTCTGAAGCAAGAGACGTGCTTATTTCTTCATTGTGCTGTTTCAGAGTTGCTTTGAGCAGGGGATTTGGCAGCAAGACTGCGTTTATGGTGGGTTATTTCATTTTCATGTGAACCTCTGCCCGATCCACTATGACCCCACAAATGTCATCATTCCATTTCAAGAGGGATTTTGCATTTTTGAATATACTTCAAAATCAGATGTTTCATTACAAAGAGGGCACTTTGAATGCTAGGACACGGCTTTTCCCTATGGACTGGAAGTTTCTGAGGAGAGGCAAAATGAAATCAGAAAATCACTTTGACTGGAAAAGACCTTTATGATCATGGAGTCCAATCAGTCCCTAACTCTACTAAGGCTGGTCTCACATAAATGTCTACCCCTCTGACTAGCAACATAGACTACAGAAGTCCTTTTGTCTGTATTTACACATTCATAGAATCATAGAATTATTTGGGTTGGAAAAGCCCTTTAAGATTATCCGGCCCAACCATCCTCTAACTCTACCAAGGCTAAACCATGGCCCCAGCACCACAACTCTGCCTTTTTGAAACACCTCCAGGGATGGGGTTTCAATCATCTCCCCAGACAGCCTGTTCCTGGCTTTGAGAACACTCTCAGTCAAGAACTTTCTTCTAGGATCCAGTCTAACTCTTCCCTGGTGCAATCTGAGGCCTCTTCTCTTCCTCTGAGTCCTCTTCTCTTATCACTTTATATTAGAGAGAAGAAAGCGACTCCCACCTGTTTCCAACCTCCTTTCAGGGAGTTGTAGCAAGTAGGAACAGCTGATCTTACTACTAAAGAATGAGCCAAAGAAGGCTCATCCTCCACTGCTATGTTCCCCCCTGCATCCAATAAAGGACAGATACTCCTTTTGTTGCTAAAAGTGTCAATAAATTGGTTTGGTTGAGGTTCTAAAGCAATCCAGAGTGATTGGGTATTACTGAGGACTTTCTGTTAGTGGGTGTAGGGACACAGAAGCTGTTCCATCACTCATACTCCCTGTCTACCTTGTGGCAGTTTGGTGTAGCAATGATGAAACACGTCAAGGTGCTCTGCTGCTCCTGTCTTTGAAAGAAACTATATATCTAACTGCACACTTCCACCCACCCTGACTACCAGCTCTGTGTCTAAGTGGGAAAGCTTTTTAATCACTCTGGTTTTCTTAGTGAGAAGCATTCCCTGTGTAGTTTACAACATGACAAGGGAAAAACCCTGATGTATTACCCAAGTTACTGCCATAATTTCTGTGGTGTAAAAGCACTACAGTTAATTCCATGATGAGGTACCACTAACAGCATCACTAATTATAACCAATGCATATTTATAAATAGCAAAGGAATATCATTAAGGATGGGAATCATGAAGGCCTGGCTTCATTGTGGCTTACTCTGGCTCCCTCAGCAAGTTTGCAGATGACACCAAGCTGTGTGGCGCAGCTGACTTACTAGAGGGCAGGGACCCATCCAGAGGGACCTGGACAGGCTGCAGAGGTGGGCCCAGGCCAACCTCNTGAGCCAGTCCAGAGGAGGGCCACCAAGATGCTGAGAGGGTTGCAGCACCTCTGCTGTGAGGACAGACTGAGAGAGTTGGGATTTTGCAGCCTGGAGAAGAGAAGGTTTCCAGGAGACCTTAGAGTAGCCTTCTGGAGGGGGCCTACAGGAAGGCTGGGGAGGGACTATTGACAAAGTCTTG
This sequence comes from Semnornis frantzii, assembly GCA_013399775.1. Lineage (NCBI taxonomy): Eukaryota > Metazoa > Chordata > Aves > Piciformes > Ramphastidae > Semnornis > Semnornis frantzii. The sequence goes on along the minus strand of VWYK01042537.1, from coordinate 7,197 downwards.
CAATGACAGGACAAGGGGCAATGGGTTTAAACTGGCAGAGGTGAGATTTAGACTGGATGTTAGGAAGAAGTTCTTTACAGTGAGGGTGGTGAGACACTGGCACAGGTTGCCCAGGGAGGTTGTGGCTGCTCCCTCCCTGGAGGTGTTCAAGGCCAGGTTGGAGGAGGCCTTGAGTGAGCTGTGCTAGTGGGAGGTGTCCCTGCCTATGGCAGGGGGTTGGAACTGGATGATCCTTGAGGTCTCTTCCAACCTTACCATTCTATGATTCTATGATTCTAAGATTCTACCTTGCTATCAGCAACAACAAAAGCACTCTTAGATATGCAGTGGTTAGTAGATGTCTTCATCTCCTGCTCCTTAAATTTTCCATAAGTCCTTACAGTTCCATAAATCCTCACATGATGTCAAGAATATAACTGAGGTCAAAATATGGACTGGAATGTTGAGCCTAAGAAAAAATAACCATTTGGAATGGTTGGAGACCAAGTGTCCCAGTTTAGGGCTGCTGGGACTGGAGGGCAAAAAGTATATTTACTCTCTTCCAGGGAGTGAAAGTGGAGTTACTGTGCACTCCTCAGAAGTTTAAAGGGAGATTGCATGTACAGGTATACATGTACAGAAGGCAGTCAGGTAGAATGAATACATTCACAAACTAGACCAAAACTATCAGACTAAAACCTTCTCAGCAGGCCTCAGCAGGTCTCATGGCACAGCTCACAATTCCCTGTTGGCCAGGAGCAGTCTACCCCACACAGCCCACAAGGTAAGGAGGCAGTGCTGCCCAGAGAGAGGTGAAGGGAGGGGAAGAGAGAGATACCAGCCAGGCACTGCCCCATACACTGTGACACTGGGAAGTGGAACTGGGTAGCAATGTTACAGTATTCTGTGATGACCAAATCTTTCCCCTGGGACTCTCTCTCTTTTTTTTGGAAGATTTTGTCTCTGTGGTCCTCATAAGGGAACTTGTGCCCCAAATCGCCGCACCAAGTCTTAGATGAGAGCTTGAGAGAGCTGAGATTCTTTAGGCTGAAGAAGAGGGGGCTGAGAGCAGAACTCCTTGCTTTCTACAGCTACCTGAAGGGAGGTTGGAGTGAGGCTGGTGTTGCCCTCTTCTCCCAAGTACCCAACAGGAGGTAACCCACTCAAGCTGTGCCCGTTGGGCTCCCCAGCTCAAGAGAGACAGGGATCTGCTGGAGAGCGTCCAATGGAGAGTCACAAGGATGGCTGGGGGAGAGTGTGAGTGAGGTTATAAGGCAAAGAAAGAGGCCTAGCTCCAAATCTCTGGTTGCAACTTGTGAGGTTCCTGGAGAGGATCAGAATGATGCCTAGAATTCAGGGCTAGCACTTTCCTTTCAGGAGCAGGAGGCAGTTAAAACCATTTTGGACTTGGAACATCTCTCCTGTAAAGAAAGACTGAGAGACCTGGGGCTGGTTTGTATGAAGAAGAGGAGGCTGAGAGGGGATCTTGCTAACATCTGCAAATATCTGAGGGTTGAGTGTCAGGATGAAGGTGATACTCTCTTTTAGGTGGTGCCCAGCAATAGCACAATGAACAATGGGTACAAGTTGGAGTAGGCTACCCTAACAGGTTGTGGAGTCTCCTCTGGAGACTTTCAATACCTTTTTTTTTTTTCTTTTTTTTTTCTTTTTTTTTTCTTTTTTTTTTCTTTTTTTTTTCTTTTTTTTTTCTTTTTTTTTTCTTTTTTTTTTCTTTTTTTTTTCTTTTTTTTTTCTTTTTTTTTTCTTTTTTTTTTCTTTTTTTTTTCTTTTTTTTTTCTTTTTTTTTTCTTTTTTTTTTCTTTTTTTAAAATTCTCTTATCTTTAAATACATTTTCCCAAGCCTTATAATCCTTGAGTACCTGTTCTGTGAACAGAATATGTCCTTATTATAATTATTCTTCATGAAAAAGGAAAAAAAGATACTTGAAGGACAGGTTGGGGCTGCAGTTACATCCCCCAAAGGTTTTCTTGTGGTCCCAAAGCATTTCTTTAAATGCATTTGTCTCAGAGTTAGTGGAAGCCAAGGCACTGACACAAAGACTGTCAGTGACCGTTGCTAGCTCATGGTGAATTTGTCATCTGGTGAACCCCCAAATCCTTTCCCTCTACCCTGCTCTGTAGCCACTCCTCACCCAGCCTGGATTTATGCTTGGGATTGCCCTGACCTCCTTTAAATTCCTATCAGATACACATTCTTGTTTCACCTATGAGATCTAAGCATTTAAATACAGGATTATTGTTTGGTTTTAATTGGAAGATTCATGCTGTAATTTGTTAATGTGCTTTACATTGCTCAGCATTCCAGAAATGTATCTGTAAGGCAGGACTATTGGATATCATACTGGAAAAAAACTAAGGCAGGTTACACAGGAAGACCTCCAGGTGGGCCTTGAAATTTCTGTATCTACCTGTAAGAGTCACTTCTTGTGATTACCAAGGCTGAAACAACAGGATCCTGTCTTATTTTATGGATGTTTTCTTCTTGTCAGTGCTTACACAGCACAAGTGACAAGCCTCTGGCGAAGCTGCAGATGTGCCATGTTACATTCCTTTTTGAGGCTGATGAATCATAGAATCATAGATTGGTTTGGTTTGGAAGGGACATTAAAGATCATCTAGTGTCCAACCACTCTGCCATGGCCAGGGACACCTTCCACTAGACCACGATGCTCAAGGCCCCATCCAATCTAGTTTTGAACACCTCCAGAGTCGGAGCCTCTACAACTTGTTATGGAAACCTTTTAAGTTGTTTGTGTTGCTAAAAAACCCTTTTGCTTCTCTTGTCACTATCTTCTGACCTCTTTCTGCATTGCTGCTTTCTTTTTTTCTAGAACAATCAGTGGTCTGGCCAGGGCTGAAGATGAAGATGCTGCGTTTCATGTCATCCACTATTCTTTACTCCTGTGCTGCTAATTCTGAACTTCTCCTCTGTTTCCTGAGCATTGCTGAACACTGAGCTGATATCTTGTATGTAATTAGCTGTTATTGTCCTATGGATCCTCCCTGAGCTGGGGTCAGTTTAGCATCTTCCTTCATAAGCTGATGTTTGTGGGGTGGACTAGATGACATTTAAAGGTCCCTTTCAATCGAAAGCATTCTACACAGGTGTTGTTTTTTCTTGTTTCCCTTTACAGGGAACATCATCTGCAATTTCATTGCCTGGTCACTCAGTTGTTCTTCCCCCACTCATTCACTCCTCAATTTCTGATTGGATTTGCAGGTTATTTGCTGTACTAAGCAGTCTCCCACAGAAACAGGTGCTGATTGCAACTCGGGTTCCTTAGATCTGTACCTCTAGATGGAGCCAGAAGTTTTTGTCTGGATCAGGCTGACAAATGCAGCCGAATTGTTTTACTTCTCATCTGTATTGGACATAGAATCACAGAGTCCTTTTGGTTGGAAAAGCCCTAGAAGATCATTGAGTCCAACCATTCTCTGACTCTACCAAGGCTGGTGCTAAACCATGGCCCTCAGCATATCTGCATCTTTGAAACATCTCCACAGATGGGGATTCAACCACCTCCCTGGACAGCCTGTTCCAGCCTTTTGAGAACCCTTTGGCTCATTTCTTGTAATGTCCAACCTAAACCTCCTCCAGTGCAAATTGAGGCAATTTCCCCTCTATCCTGTCACTTGTTACTAGGGAGAAGAAACTAACCCACACTTCTCCCCAGTCTCTTTTCATGATGGATGCCTGAGGAGAAACTGAGCACTAAGACATCTCAGTAGGTGTGTTTTCACCCTTTATTTCTCCTACTACCTTTCTGTGACACAGGATCTTTCATGAACATTGAGTTTGTGAACATAATGTAAGTCAAGTTTTATGAAGAAATGGATCAAGTTGCACCAGGGGAGGTTTAGGCTGGAGGTCAGGAAAAAATTCTTGACTGGTAAAGTGTCCAGTGATTGGAACAGGATGCCCATGGAGGTGGTGGATTCACTGTCTATAGAGGTGTTCAAAAAAACGTGCACATATGACACTTCAGAACATGGATTAGTTGGCATGATGGTGCTCAGTGACAGTTGATCATATTAGAGACCTTTTCCAACCTTCATGATTCTATGATTCTGAGTTTGAAAAAGCTAGAGCAGGTGTTACACTGTTTCCTTCTGGGCCTCAAACTTGGATGTATCTCACAGAGGATGTTTTAAGTTAGAGCTGTCCTTACTGGCTTGTCACAAACTCAGGTATTTTCAGTTAGGTGTCTTTTGCTTCTTGCTACATCAGAATGCAAACTGCAGTAGGTGAGCTGCAGGGATGAGCTTTCACAGGCTGTGTCTGTTGTGCATTTCGGGTGATTTGTCTCAGGTCTTGACTTGGTCAGTCCCTTGCAAAGATTAGCACATCCTCTTGCTAACTCTTTGCTCTGCAGACATTGGGACTTGCTTCTGCTTTCCGTGTGAAACCTTCTGTGGCAAAGGGCAGTTACCTAATGCTTGTTGGGGGGTGCTCTTTTCGGCTATAAATATTGATGAGCCATTAAGTCAACCCTCAAAGGTGTAAATGCTGGCAGTCAGAGGGGCTGGTTTCATGCCAGCTGCCACAGAATGGGGGAGAATTCATTCTCAGACTGGCAGCCTGTCACAAGTGGAGTCTCCCAGGAATCAATGAGCCCAACACTTTAATATCTTCATGAGTGATCTGGATGCTGGGATCAAAAGCACCCTGATGAAGGTGGCAGACAACACCGAAATGAACACCCTGTCAAGCTGAGACTATTTTCTTGTGGAGTGCAATGGGAATCTCTCCAGCAGGAACTTGTCCCCATCACCCTTTGTCTTTTCCATGGAACTCCTTGTAAAAAGGGAGTCTCCATCCTTCTGGTAACCACCCTTTATGTCCTGGTTCATGGTAATGAGGTCTCCCCTAAGCCTTCTCTTCTCAAAGCTGAACACACTCAGCTCTCTCAACCTTTCTTCACATGACTGGAGCTTCCATTCTTTCACTGACTGGTTATAATTTCAGCCTGTTCAAACCTGGCCTCAGAAGAAAACAGGTATTACTGATGGAGGAAAACAACAAATAATGAACTGCTAAGTGGAAAATAACCCAGGCAGTGTTTCTAGAAAATGAGAGGAGTGCATTGAAAAAGAGACATATGGCACCAAGTCCTGCAAAGGGTAGAGCACCCTGGGTGCCTGCTTTTCCATCTGCTCTCTGTGCCTTTCTTCTCCAATGAATACATTCTGGCATCTGCAAACCCTGTCCTTGGCTGCATAAAGAATAAAAGTCCTTGCTTTTCTCTACAATCACAATCAGCTTGCTGGGACTCAGGCTGACACCCTTCTATCCTGGATGCCATATGAGGAATAAGAAGCAGAAGATCACTGAGAGACTCCTCCCCCTCCCTCTGGTGCTACTGAGAGACAGGTGACAGCATCAGAGAGTTCTGTGTGGTTTCCCTGTGAAGGCTGAAGGTGGCTTGAGATCTTTAGATGGACTTAAGATGAGGAGAAATGCCATCAAGTTGCATGAGGGCACGTTTAGTTTGCATATTGGTCAAAATTTCTTTGCTGCAGGCTCCCCAGTGTGGTGGTGAAGACAACATGCCTGGAGGTGCAAAAAAACTTTTGTGGACACACACTTTGGGACATAGCTTAATGGCCATGGTGGTCTTAGGCTGAAGATTGGACTTTATGATCTTAGAGGACTTTTCCAATCAGGATTATTCTATGACTGTGATTTTAACATGAGGTATGCCTCTGGAATACACGAGAGCTTTTTGAACACAACAGACTATGAGATGTTGAGAACTTAGAGACCATCAGAAAGTAAATCTCAGCATCATACAATGGTTTGGGTTAGAAGGGACCTCAAAGGTCGTCTAGTTCCAACACCCCTGACATGGGCAGGGACACCTCCCACTAGACCAGGTTGCTCAAGGTCTCATCCGACCTGATCTTGAACACTTCCAGGCAGAGGATGTTCACGACCTGCCTGGGCAACCTGTTGCAGCTGCAGTTCTTTATACCATGTAAAAAGCAAGCAATGCTGCAATGCCTGCTGTAAGCAAGATGAGCCTTAGCATGAGGAGAAGAGGAGCTCTGGTTCTCTTTGGAGGACAGGACTCCAAAAGAGAGTGGGTGCCTGTGTATATCTCAATTTCAACAAGAAACACAAATACATCTCAGGAGAGGCTATGCCTAGGAACTTAAAGGGAATGTCTGATGGCATAATGCAGATGAAGAATCTGATTTATTATATTGGAAAAGCATCTAGACACAATTGTAGAAGATTTTAAAAGCACATTATGTAACCTGATGAATAATCAACAGTGCAAAGTTTGTTGATGTGCCTATAGCACCAGTTGGGACCCAAATATGATGCAAATTTATCTCTTAAAACTGTGTCTGGCATAACAATGTGGTTTTATTTGGGTGCTCTGATGCTTTGTACACAGCTCTTGCTGCTCGGTGCTGTCACACAATAGGCTTTCTGATTGCAGTATGCACTGTAATTTAAGCCTTGATTAAAAAATGCACTCTCTAATGGGTCTGTAATGGAGTCTCTCTTTAACGAGGCAAGTGGAAGTGATAATTAATATTGAACACAGTAATGCTTGATCCTTATTTGTGTTGAACAATTTTCCACCTTTCCAGCATTTAAGGATTCCTTAATGCATGACATGCCCTTGCAGCCATGCTGGTGTGTTTGTACCAACAGAGGCAGCATGGAGACCTGGGGATAAGAGACTCAGATTTTTTGTTTTCGTGGACTCATGAAAGCTCTGAAGTAGGCCAGTGCTTTGTGTACCACTCCAAGCTGCACGAGGGAAGATCACAGAATCACAGAATGCCAGGTTGGAAGGGACTCAAAGGATCATCTGGTCCAATCTTTCTAGGTGATAGCAGAGGTGAAATGAGCTGGCCCAGTACTCTCTCAGACTGAGTCGTCCAACTTGTTGATGTAGGGGAATTCACTGCTTCTCTTGACAGATGATTCCAATGTTTGACTGTTCCCATGGGACTGAGTTTATGTATCTATCTAAGAAATCTTTAGAACTGTGCTCCCCTCTTTTCTGTTAATACTTCTCATCTTCCAAGATGCAAGCAGGACAACTTGAACTCATTCCATGTGTTCTACGGCTGAACGTGATCTCAAGCAACAATCCCAAGCAGCACTACAGGCTGGGCACAGAGTGGCTGGAGAGCAGCCAGGTAGAAAGTGGCCTGTGAGTGCTGGTAGATAGTAACTGA
>VWYK01042533.1:315-11200 GCA_013399775.1 Semnornis frantzii | reverse complement strand
GTACTGGTGCAGTTTATTATTCGGCCCCAGGTGCAGGACTCTCCATTTGCCCTTGTTGAACATCCTTTGGTTTCTCTGTGCCCAGCTCTCCAGTCTGTCCAGGTCTTGCTGAATGACTGCGCAGCCTTCAACTGTATCAGACAAGCCTCCCAGTTTGGTGTCATCAGCAAACCTGCTGAGCAGACTCTGTCTGTCTGTCTGTCCCCTCATCAATGTCATTGATGAAGATGTTGAACAGCATCAGACCCAGCACTGATCCCTGAGAGACTCCACTAGTTACAGCTCTGCAGCTGGACCTGGCACCATTGATCACCACTCTTTGAACTCTATCTTGTAACCAGTTCCGAATCCACCTCACTGCTCTTCCATGCCACTCTTCCTGAGCTTGCTCCCTCGGATGTCATGGGAGATGGTGTAAAAGACCTTGCTACAGTCAAGGTATACTACATCCACTGGTCTCCTCAGATCTACCCATTCAGTTATGTCCTCATAGAATGCTATCAGATTAGTCAAGCATGATGTCCCCTTGGTAAATCCATGCTGATTACTCCTGATAACCACCTTCCAATTCATAAAACATATCCACTACTTAACATAATGCTGTTTTTTTAAATACACTACATTGTTAAATCACTTGCTTGGCTTCTTAGGAGTTCAGGAACAAGTTCCTACTAAACCATAGCCGCAACCCAGGGAAACCATGTACAGGCTGTATGGCATTTTAAGAAAGAGGAGTATCCCTTCTATTCAAGGCCCTGCAGCAGTGCAGTAAGGCACTTGGGATTCCTTGGGCAAAAGAGGAAATAGTACAATTTTGCAGTGTAATTGCTAGGGTACAGAACTAGAGGGATTAAGATGTGTGTTCTAAAACCTTGCTTCAGTGACCTGGTCACTGTTTTGCCCACTGCGGAACAGTTTCAGGAGGAGGGAATGAAAAGATTCCTTGTACAAAATGTTGCTTGGTGATGGCAGGTTATTTCTTATTACTTTCTCAAGTTGTAAACATTTCTCATTTTCTAGGTGAATGACTTAACCATTAAGCTGTTGACTAGTAAGTATTTTTGGTTGTCTTCTCTAGCAACTCATTAAAAAATACAAAAGCTAAGGACACCACCCCATGATTTATACAAAGTAGTCTCTCAAAGTAGCCTTTTCATAACTGGGAAACCCTTAAGGGCTAGAAAGTAAGAACACCTGCTTTTTTGGATGCTTAACCCCTAAAGGATGGAGGCTGATAAAAGCCAATACTTGGATTCAAAGTGGGTGTATGTGGGAGATAAGCACTGATGTGATGAGAGTGAAGTAGCTCAGGGTGTGTTCAGAAGCACAGTTCCTGGTGCCTGGGGAATCAGGAAATCAGACAGGCAGCTAGTAATTGCAGGTGCCTGCAGGTACAGCAGCTGCTGAACAAGGTGTTTTCAATAACAAGTTTGAACCTGGACAGTACAATTCTGCTTAATGCTTGCTCAAAGATTTCCTTACCTTTATTCCATTCACTGTAATTCATGCTGTTATTACTTTTTCAGAAATAATGTATTTCTAAAATTAAACTTAGTGCTGGTGTTTTGTTCTATTTCTACTGCAAGCTGACACTTTCTCATTTGAGGATGGATTAGAAAGAGTTAACCGAGGACCATTTTGGAGCAAACTGAACATAGAAGTCCAAGAGACAGACACTTGGGGTGGAGCAACCCCATATACATTCTCTGGTGTAACAGCTGTACCACAGTGGGTATGTGAGTAGTCTACATTTGGCTGAGCTAAAAGGGCTTATTAATAAACAGCTTATTTTGTCCATCCAGACAGTAAGAATTTATGGTAATTTATGGTGATGTTTTTGTCTCCTTCCCTCCTACACTCCAATTATTTTTCAGAAAGGAGGTTTTTAATTTCAGGGAGTGGACACTCACCTAACTCCATGGTGCTAGTACCCTTAATTTTGAAGTAGGCTCCATTTGTAGAGTATCTTACAACATTATTATACTTAGAAGCAAGAAGAATTTTTACTCACAATTTTACTTGCAACCTTCTAGCAGAATTAAATTAATTTGAAAAAGAAAACCTTGTTGAAATTAGGAATGTTAGTTATTGCAAGGGTTATTTTTTTACAAAGAAAAATTGCTATTTACTGTTTTTCAAAAAACCTTTACTGTATGTATATATATATACATATAACTAGAAGTGATATGAGAAAATTAAAAATAATTTAAACTTCCTAAAAATTAGTTCTATTAGACTGTAGGATAACTTCCCAGAGGAAGCTGTAGAAGCCTCATTATATGGCTTGTTTAAAACTAACTTAGATGAAGCGCCTGAAGAGAGCAAGCTTGGACTGTTTCTTCTAAGGCAGAAGGAGATGACCTCACAGGTAGTTTTTTTTTCTTCTGAAATATTTTATGCTGTGGTGTGGTGCTTTTGGAAAGGTCTTGTTCATTCTTACATGGAATGTTTTGTAGATTCTCTTCTTTTTCAAATTATTTTTTTTTCTTTCCATAGTAGGAGTTTATAGGTCTTTGTCTTGATACATGTCACACTGAACGTGAATAAAAGTCATAGCTTTTTTACTACAATATCAGGCTTAACTTCACAGAAACTTTCTGTCTCATTCTTACAAAAGCATTAGTCACTGCTAAATCCTGTATACTGCACTGGGGATGCAGGATGCATCTTTGGAGAGGATTGGACAGTTCAGGTGACCCTGAACTGAACAGTGAGGTATTTCTGTTCAGTGTAAAGTTGAGGGATCACAAGAGCCTCTCTTCTTAGGTGGTCAGTGTCTGAGGAGGACTTTGTTCATTCTGCCTTCGATCCTCATTCATGAGTTCCTGGGTTCCAGAATCCAGTTTCTGAATCTGGTTCCTTTCTGCTGCTGAGACCAGTCTGGGAACTTCTACCACAGCATCAGCAGTGATGGTACCTAATTGCCATGAAGGCAGATGGGTTCAGTAGTGGGTTTTTTACATATTTGTATATATTTCACTTTATTATTACTATTTTCATTAAAGTAGTTTTAGCTTAACAATAGTAGTTTTAGCTTAACAATCAGTGTCTTTCCCCCTCATTCCCTTTCTTTTGCCCTTTGGGAAGGAAGAACTGTTAAGAGAAAGTGTCTGTCAGTTGTTTAGTGACTGGCATAGCCCTAACCCTTGACAATTATTTACTTCCCTGGAGGAGACAGTTTCTTCTATAGTGGCTTTAGAAAAGATTTTATATTAATTAAAAAAATGTAATAAAATTTGCTAGTCTTTGTAGCATTCTGTTTGGGATTTTTTGGCAAATAAGTGATTTGAGTGCAAACTCTTAAAATGGCTAAAGGGCCAGTGACCTGTCAGTTCACAGTTCTACAATATGAATCCACAGTAAGTGCTCCAACAAGTTATGATTTGATAGTTGATGCTAAAGGGAGTCTAGACATTCATTTAATTTTGAATCATTAGATCCAAAGCTGTCCTAGCGATTATGACATGCTATTATTTTTGTTCGTGTCAAAATCAATGAACAATTGTAATTGTGATGGTCTTAGCTGACCAGAGATGCTCAAAACAGAAGATAATGAAGAGCTGGACCATGCACAATAATGTTTCAAGGATGATTTAGAGAGAGAGAGGAAATGAAGTTGTTTAAAATATATTTATGTAGTGTTTGCATTACCCTTACCATATAGTGGCAATATTTTCATCAAGAAAAAATACTGTCATTTTTGGTATGTTTAAACAATTACTATAATTTTAATTTTTACTGGGAATGAATTATTTCGGTGTCGTGGGTTTAAAGAAAAAAACGACAGAATAAAGTTCTCAAATGAATTGGAGAAAAAACACAGAATTGTATTTGGAGAGAATTTGCAGATAGAAATTACAAGGTAGATACAGAATACATAAGCAAGCCCCCTTGAATTTTCCCCCATCCCAAAACTAAATCTATCATCCCCAGTGCTCCAATCCTCCCCCCCATGCCTCTGCCATCCAAGAGGCCTAAGCACAGCCTCTGCAGGCCCCAACCAGGCCTATCCTTACATGTTTGTCCGATAATGTAGCTCCTGCCCGGCAGAAGGCTGGAGGGGGAGGAGAAGAGAACGAAATGGCCTTGCCGTGAGCTTATGAGGAGATAGCAGAATTGTGGGATTGAATAACAATCTTCAAGTCCCAAGAGGACTTTCTTAACCCTATAATTCTCAACCTGGGACATTCGGTCAATAATTATACAAGTTCACCAGATGACTACATCGTCAGGTTGTCATCCACTTCAGTGCTGCTAAGTGACCATTCAGCCATCACGCACGGCAAGTGTACAGACTTCTTTAAAACTGCGATTAAATTTCACCACTTCCAGTGATACTGCTAGATGAATTTTCTCCATGTATCACATTTGTGTGGCGAAGTTTGGGCAGCAATGGAGCAACAGAAGTGGCTTCTCAAGGCTCCAAGACGCATCTCCGCTGGCAAAGGCTGAGCTCATCAGCCCAAGTGGTAGCACCTCTGGGTACCTGTGCAACAGCAGTTGCAATGTGGAGAGGAGAGAGGAGTGAGAATATGTGAGAGAGAATATGTGAGAGACACAAGGTCATTCCAAAAACAGGAGAGGGTGCTTCACATGCCAGAGCAGAAATACCTCTGCAACCTGTCCCTGTGCAGCCCATGGAGGTTAAAGGGGGAACATATAACCACCTGCAGCCCGTGGGCGACCCCATGCCAGAGCAGGCAGATGCCCAAAGGAACCTCTGACCCTTTGGGGAGTCTGCAGGGGAGCAGGCCTCTGGCAGGACCTGTGAAGAGATGAGCCCATGCTGGAGGAGGTTTGCTGGCAGGACTTGTGGTGCAACAGGGGATCCATGCTGGAGCAGTGTACTCCATGCACAGGAACTGCACACTGTAGAAGGGACCCACAAGTTGAGCTCAAGAAGGCAAGAATGGGGGGAAGGTGTTGTTAAGATTCAGTTTTATTTCTCATTATCTTACTCTGATTAGTAATGAATTAATTTTTTCTGTCAAGTCTGTTTTGCCCATGGCAGTAATTAGTGAGTGATCTTCTTGTTCATATCTTGACCCACAAGCCTTCTGTTATATTTTTTCTCCCATGTCCAGCTGAGGAGGGGAATGATAGGGCAGCTTTGGTAGGCACCTGGCTTTCAGACAGGTCAATCCACCACAACAAACTTTGTTTTTTGACCAACTCTCTTCTTCCTCTAATTACCTGTTTGTTTGCTCATTTTCCTTTATCTCAGAAGGTGTTCCATTCCTTATCTCCAAATCTGCCATGAAATTTTCAATTTCTGACAAGGGTTTTTTAGTCAAACTCTTCCCCACATTTTTCTCCACCTGCCTGGGCTTCTTAGGGGTTGTGTTTAACAGAACTCACTGATATGGGCTGCATCAAAAGAAGCATGGCCTGCAGGTTCAGAGAGGTGATTCTGTCACTCTGCTCTGGTGAGACTACACCTGGAGTACCATGTGTACCTCTGCGGCCTCCAACACAAGAGACCTGTTGGAGCAGGTCCAGAGGAGGGCCACCAAGATGATCAGAGGTCTGGAGCACCTGTGCTATCAAGACAGACTGAAAGAATTTGGAACATTCAGCCTGGAGAAGAGAAGGCTCTGGGGAGACCTTTTAGCTCCATTTCAGTATCTGAAGGGGACCTACATGAAGGCTGGGGAGGGATTGTTTTAGAAGACCGAGGGATAGGGCTAACAGGAGCAGGGTAGATTTAGGTTTGCCATAAGGAAGAAGTTCTGTACAAACAGAATGATAAAACACTGGAAAAGGTTGCCCAGGGGTGTGATTGAGACGTGATGTGGCCCTAGGCAATGCAGGAGCAGGGTAGATTTAGGTTTGCCATAAGGAAGAAGTTCTGTACAAACAGAATGATAAAACACTGGAAAAGGTTGCCCAGGGGTGTGATTGAGACGTGATGTGGCCCTAGGCAATGTGATCTACTTGGAAGTGTCCCTGCTGACTGCAGGGCGGTTGGTCCTGATGACTTTGACTGTTCCTTCCAACCCGATTGAATCTGTGAATATAATTGGCCACGAGGTGGAGACTTTGCATTAACTTTTCCTGAACTGAAGCTGTGAAAGACAAAAGAAGATATCAAAAGAAGGTAAGTGTAAGAAACTATCTGCACAAAAATGAAATAATCCCATTTATTTTTAAGGTCTAGTTGTAGATAATTCTTGCAATGAAAAGTTTCCCAAGCCGATCTGAGGAGACTAAGTCTTAATTCTTTGGAAAAAGTGAACCAAAGATTTAGCAGCGTAATGCTGTATTGTTTCATGAAATGATAAAATTTCTTAAATACGTTCCATTTGCCTGATTCTACTTTTCAAGTGGCAGAGAATTGACCAATCTTGAATTGTCATTAAAAATGACCTAGTTCTAAAAACTCTTTGGCCTTAAGAATTTGCAGCAGGTTTAAATAATATTTATCTTTGTATAGCATAGTTAATAACAAAGACATAATTGCATGCTTTCCTGTGAGTCAGAGTCCCTAAATGCTAATACTAATAGGCAGTGTCATCTATAATAATCTTTACATTTATGGAGGAAATTGGTTTTTCAGGGTAGCTATTTGTTTATATGGGGGAGAATAATATTGAATTGTAGCACCATCATCTGTCTTTGGATTTTTATGTAATGAGCACCTAGAGAATCTGAGTGTGCACAAGTCCATGGGGCCTGATGAGACCCACCCAAGGCTCTGAGGGAACTGTTGGATGAAGTTGCTAATCCACTGTCCATATTTGAAAGGTCATGGCAGACTGGTGAAGTTCCTGCTGACTGGAGAAGGGCAAACATAACACCCATCTTCAAGAAGGGAAAAAAGGATGACCCTGAGAACTACAGACCAGTCAGTCTCACCTCTGTGCCTGGCAAGATCATGGAGCAGATCCTTCTGAAGGCTCTGCTAAGATAAATGGAAAACAAAGCAGAGGTGATTGGTGGTAGCCAGCATGGCTTCACCAAGGGCAAACCATGCCTGATGAATTTAGTGGCTTTTTATATTGAAGTAACAGCAACAGTAGATAAGGGAAGGACAACTGATGTCATCTACCTGGACCTGAGTAANCCAGAGAGACCTGGACAGGCTGGAGAGGTGGGCCGAAGCCAACCTCATGACATTCAACAAGGCCATGTGTAAGGTCTTGCACCTGGGTCGGCGCAATCCCAAGCACAAATCCAGGCTGGGTGGTGAATGGCTGGAGAGCAGCCCTGAGGAAAAGGACCTGGGGGTCCGGGTTGATGAAAAGCTCAACCTGAGCCTGCTATGTGCACGTGGGCTACATTAAGAAAAGTGTTGCAAGCAGATCAACAGAGATGTTTCTTCCCCTTTACTCTGCTCTCGTGACCCTATCTGGAGTACTGTGTACAGTTCTGGAGCCCTCAACACAAGATGGACATGGAACTGTTAGAGCAAGTCCAGAGGAGGCCATGAAGATGATCAGAGGGCTGGAGCAGCTCTCCTATGAGGACAGGCTACAAGAGTTGGTGCTCTTCAGCCTGGGGAAGAGAAGGCTTCGAGGAGATCTTATAGTAGCCTTCCAGTACCTGAAGGGGGCCTACAGGAAGGCTGGGGAGGGACTATTGACAAGGTCTTGTAATGACAGGGCAAGGGGCAATGGGTTTAAACTGGCGGAGGGGAGATTTAAACTAGATGTTAGGAAGAAGTGAGGGTGGTGAAACACTGGAGTGAGTTGCGCAGGGAGATTGTGAATGCTCCCTCCCTGGAGGTGTTCAAAGCTAGGTTGGATGAAGCCTTGAGCATCCTGTTCTGGTGGGAGGTGTCCCTGCCTATGGTGGGGGGGTTGGAGTTAGATAATCTTTGAGGTCCCTTCCAACCTAAACCATTCTGTGATTCTGTGAAAGAGGTCAAGATAAAATGCCCCATAACTAACCAGGCTGCAGAATTTTAGTAATGGAGGACAAACGTAAAACCAATTTTGTTCCTCTCTGATCAACAGTAATACCATTTTTTATTTACAGACTAGTTAATTGTAAAAGGATGATAAGTAAATGAGGGTGTAAGTGAATAAAGGGAATGAAAGTCTGAAAGTGTGAATCATATAATGCAGTTTGTGCAGAATCTTCACCAAAAAAACTAGGGATCATCTTGGATAGGTAAAAAAAATTGTATAGAAATGGTTTAAAAGGCTAAGTGTGAGAATATTGGGTGACAGAGTGATGAAAGCTGCAGGCAGGTGAGAAATGAGGGTGCAGTGGGAATGGGGAGCACAGAGCTCTCATAGGGGTTGCAGTAGTACTCTGCTATTCTCTACTTTAATATGCTTGGTTTATTTCTTGATTTTCATCCTGAAGAGTTTTGGGCAAAAGAAGGGGTGCCAACCCCTTTGCTTCTTCTGACATATTGTATCAGTGGGTACGTTTAAGAACTGTTCATTTGGAAGAAAGAATAAATGGGGTTAAGGCTCAAGCCAGGGCCAGTGACGCCCGTTTGGGGACAAACAGTATTTGTAGCAGTGAATGGGAATAGTGGAATGGAAAGGGATGCTCTGGAAGAAAATTGGCAACAGTATTTCAAAAGAGGCGAGATTAAATAAGCGAATAATAGAAAAATCAGTTTTAAAGATCCTGAAGGACTTTTATGGTCAAGTAGATATCTAGCATATGGCATCTGGGAAGTTAAGGAATTTGCTACAGGTTTTGATTCAGTATGAAACTTGAAGTTCTTCATAAAGCTGGGAATAGGTGCCTGCTGGGAATAGTTATCCAGTGAGTTCTGCTGGGGTTACTACTGCATCTAAATATGATGTCAGGTCACATTCATGTCATGAATACTGTTGAAAAGAACTTGAGGGCATTAGACCAGCTATGTCTGGATGAAATTTCAGTTTTCGGTGCAAAATGAAGGACTTTTTTCTCTGTTATCCATATCAATCTTCTAGGTTTTTGTTTGTTTGTTTGTTTGTTGGGGGTTTTTTTTGTTTTGTTGTTTTTTTTTTTTTGGTTGGTTTGGTTTGAGTCTCGGGTTTTTTGTTTTTATTTTTGAGGGGGGTCGTTTTTTTTACTTGAGATACAGAACAAATATTGGAAAGGTATTTCATCTTAATTTGAAGTTACCATGTGACATCATTCAGCATGGCTAATTTAATTGACCATTTGTCATTAGGAATGCACATCTTTATTATCATATAATCATGAATTTGCTTATTTAAACTTCCAACCATTGGTGGTCATTGCTGCTTGGCAGTCTGGGTTTCTAAGGAGTTAGTTAAGAATCATTAAAAAACGCCAAGGAGTTTTGAAGTGGAGGTAGAGCTACATAGTTAATGATAAACCCATGTGTTTTAGTGCTGTTTGTTCATGAGTGATACGTAACACGCTAAGGACAGTTTCTTTTGCTTTTGTTATGCTTCATCAATATCTTTAAGTGGACCACTTACACATAGTTCACCCAGCATAGTTAGAAGAATGAGAATCTATCCCTCAAAATGAAATCTAAAAATTACCTGTTGTCCCTCATACTATTGTATGTGAAAAGCATTTCCGCATCAGACCTTCTGTGATGATGCAATCCACAGTTCTTCAGGATGAGGTCATCTAATAATAATTAAAGGGAACTGTTGCATATTCTGCAGATTTTAATGGCTCTTTTCCTTTCTTTTTAAATTTACACTCTTCTGTGTATTTTAGAGGAAAAGACTTTCAAGAGATTCTTTCAAGAGCTTCTTTAAAGGGCATTGAGGTTAGTAGAGATTTTTAAATGATAGGACAGTATGCTTAAGCCAAAGAGAAACATTAATTACAGCAAAATATTAAACCTCTTACTGAGATAATTTGGAAAAAAAAATACAGCTTTTGAGATTTGTTGAAATAAATCAGAATAACAGACTGTCATGGACATTATTTGCATTTGGTCAATGCATGTGCTGGTCTAAGCTGCTGAACTATTCAGGCTGAAGGTTTCCACCATTGTCCTTGTTGCTGTAGATACCACAGAAGAGAAGATTAAGAACATTATAGCTTTTAACATAAACCTCGGAAATAATATAATAGGAGAAAGTCTACATACAACAAAAGAAAAATTTGCATAGACTTACTTTTATCCAAACATTTGACCTCCAGCTTGATTGGCTTAAAAAGGAGGAAGAAAAAACTCTATCCATGCGTCTTGGTGCAGTAATCTGGAAGCTGACACATTGGGAAACATTTCTCACTAACTCTGAACTGCATATTCCAATTATTTCTTAAAAAATTCAAATCTACATTTCTCATTCCAATCCTGTGACCATCCTATTGGAAAGTAATAAAATTTATTTAGCATACTTCATATACTTAATAAAAAAAGTTCCAATATATGAAGTTGATTCATCATTCAGATCTTTCACTGGCTCTTTCTTTAAACAACAGAGTATGAACTGTCTTCAGAGCCCTTGACAGCTCTGTTTCTGGTTATATCTTGGATTCTGTGTTCTGTCAAGTCCCCTTGACCTGGCTTTTTAAACTTTCTAGAGGTTCAAACAGAGGTTTTGCTGGTAGCATCCTCACAGTAGTTTATGATTTTATCACGCCATCCTTCAGGAGAAGAACATTTCTCTTTTCTCTGTTTACTAGACCGCTCATGTCACTTTCCCCAAAGACTCAGAATTTCAGGTTTTTACATGCGTAGTAGAACTGAGTCTATAGCAATGTAAAGTAAGCTAAAGGAATTCTTAAATCCAAATCCCTCCCAAAGTCTTGAAGTCTAGACATCTGCCATTTCAAGTTGATAGAATTTCCCTTTTTCTTGTTGTGATGAATTGCTCAGCACTGAATACAGAATTGATGGCTGTGGAAATTGGTTTCAGCTGTGCAGGTCTTGCCACTGGCAGGCTAGAGGCACTTAAGAAGAAAGGAGAGTTGAAGACATAATTTTTTGAACATTTATTGTCTT
>VWYK01042532.1:0-51801 GCA_013399775.1 Semnornis frantzii | reverse complement strand
AATTGCTTTTGGTCTTTGATCTCTTATGACAGACAGAGCTGTTGTCCCGGGGTTTATGGCCAACATTCCTGCCTCAGTTTAACCAGTTGTCATACTAATCTCCACCTAATTCTGCCAGTGATCTTAGTGATGGCTGCAGTGGCTTTGACAGCACCCCAAGCAAGTTGATAATAAGGGACTTTCTTTTCCTAGAAATTCTCCACCAGAGCCCTTCACTAGCAGTTTGTGGTACACATCTAAATCAAAGGAGATGATCGAGATGTATAGCATTTCACAAACAGCACTGACAGCAAAAAGTTCAGCCTGTCCTGACCTCAGAATCTCCCAGATAAAAGCTCAGGGATTGGACAACCTGTAAAATGCTCAGTACTACAAACACCTTCAAACTAGGTTTGAGCAGTCCAGGAATTGTCTTTCCCTTGGCATCTTCCATGTCTGTATGACCCTCTGCTGTGGCTTTGGCAGATCTTGCAAGCTAAGCTACACATGATGCTTAGCAACAGCAAAAGGAATATAAAGGGGAAAACCAACTGGTGGAGGCTGCAGGGATGCTATGAATGGCAGACACTCTCCTTTAAGACACATCAGGGAAAATGACATGATATTGCTTGTAGAAAATTGGCATTCTAAGTGATGTGTCTTGGGAAGTTTGTTCATCAAGGCCATTAAAGGCTGTTACAGAAATAGGACAATGGTGCTGGCGTCAGTATTTGTACTGCAGGATGGAACAGATGCATGGTATAAAAAAGAGCTACTTCTGCTACAAATTAGAAAGGGATCTCAGTCTAAAGTCCTGCATTTTATTTCACTTGTCTGGATCGTGAACCACGAGTCCTGTATGATCCTTGGCCTGTCAGAAGTCAGAATGTTACAGATACACTAGAATGAATATTCAGATTGAAATGAAGTGAGCAATTAGAGGAGCTTTGCAGTTCTTGGTTGCATTGCATATGTCTTACTTAGACGTGTCTAAAACCCAGATGTGGACACAGAGTTATGTGACAAAAAGTAAGAGTAATGTGAGAACATGCCCTGTAGCTCTCTCTTGAATCCTTGATCATTCTTCCATCCTTTGACTAAATGAAGAAAAAACCCACTAAGACAGAAAGGATCACCCTTTTAATATGCTGTAATGTCTCTCAGTCCATCTCAGTTTAGGCAGCATGTAAATTGAAAATGTCATTGCTTTAGGAGCAAGACAGGCTCTTCCTGGAGGCAGTTCAACCCACAAGAGATATGAAGAACCTCTCATTCCAGTGGCTATACAGGAAACTTATAACAATTACATGCCTAATGAGGGTACTTCAACTAGCTGCCAGCACTTAAAAGGGATGAATTAAGGTTTAGTAATTACTTGGAGTCCTTAAGCCACCAAAAAAAAAAAAGGAAAGAGATAATTGTTTTTCAAATTTATATTCCTAGAGCTCCCTTGCAACTATTTCAATAGCAAAAGAGGTTGGTTGGATGAAGAGGCTGTGCCTCTGAAATAAAAGGATGCCTTTCCAGATGTCTGAAGTTTGAAGATGTAGAGAGTGATTTGTCTGACTTGCATTCTGCAGGATGGGGTGAATCACACCCCAATATTATTAGCTTGACCTACACAGACTGCAAAGAAACTTTAAGTGTTGTGGACTACTTCCAATGTAGCTGTCTGCACAGAGGACATCTAACTCAATCAGAACAATCCCAGCCATACTACTATTTCTCCAGGATCTTCCTGAGCAGGGAATAAAGAACTCAATATGCCAGCCAGAACAGCCAGTACATTCTGAAAAGATGTTGCAAGCTGAAGTTCTTTAAGATCTGCTGATGACCTTCCCCCAATTCTTGCAGAGAGATTCTTACCAGAATTCTTACCAGAGAGAGAGAGAGCTCCACAAAGCAACAATTAGGAAACTTGTACCTCCTTTGGGGCAACATCCTACTGAGATCTTGTCAACCTTCCCTGCTATCTGCTTACAGGAAGGAGCAGAACTACTGCCGGCTGCCCAAATTCACCCACATTTACCACTGATTAGGAAAAAACATTTCTGTAACTGCCCACCCATGAATTAAAATCCTGCTTCAGACAGACTGGAAGTTTGGAAATCATCCAGATGTTTTATCTCACCTCAGCAGGAAGGATTCTTCAGAGAGAAACCAAAAGCTTAACAACTGAGAAATTTTCATCCTTTCCTTATCTTCAGATAGGCTCAGCCAGCAAGCTGAGTCTTGAGAATTTAGACATGTACATCCCTCATCAGCTTAGCCCAATGCCTTGGGTTATTACATCAACAAGACTGGTCCAGGCATGGGTGCAATGTTTCATACCCATCGTGAATCTGGGAGGTTTCTCCCTAATTTGCACTTTCTTTATGCCTGTCACTTGGCACCCTCTGCCTCTGAGAGGTGAGGAGCTGGATTCCTAACTGTAACCAGACCAACTTCAGGCAGACTCAGGCACTGACCTGTGGTTGTGGCACACAGAACTCTCGAAACACTTAGGACCCAAATTGCCCTTGAATGTCACTGTTTTCTTTTTCTCACACTATCTATGTTTGTACCTAATCTTCAGTGATTCCTGGCAAAATTAAGTAACTGTGGTAAAGACCTTAACACACCCTCCTCAAAAGCATTGTACTGGCCTAACTTACTTGTTGGTGGAAATCTGCTGAGCACCAAAACCTGAGTCCTACTTTGTTATGAGAAAAGATGCTGGGAGTTCACTGTAGCTAAGGTCTCCAACCAAATCTGAAACCTGTAGGAGATCTTGACCTCAGTCAAGAGCCAACACTTTTTCTGCTTGCTTTCATTACCTGGAAAATCTCCTTGGCATGATAGTCATCTACTTCAATGTTCACTTCTTTCAGGAAGTCCTTGAGCTCTTTCAAGCTCATCTTGTTGTCTTTGTTTTTATCAGCTTTCCTCAGGCAGGTGTGAATCCAGCTGCAGGATGATGTAAGGAAATCTTTCCAGGTCAGTGCCCAGCCTAAATACCACCCTTCTGTTGTCCATGCCAGGAGGGGAATCTCTTCTAAAGACTCTGAACTACCTCTCCAGCTGCTGTAAATCAGCATGCTACCACTGAACAGCTTACATCATCTCACCTTCTGCTCTGAGAGCAAAACAGTGCTTTGGCAGAAGCAAAATGCACTGTAACACAAGCAACTGCGACCCAAGAGGAGCTTATCACCATCTGTCCAAGACTGGATCAGCTCACTTAACTCTGTAAGAGTTTCTGGCCACAGCCAGAAACAGTTTGATGTCTCTTTTATGACAAAAAGTACATTCTGCTCCAGACTGTTAGAAGGGGATAGAGGAAGGATGAAAAGCTCCCAGGTGGGGCTTGGTAAACTCACTGTTACGCGTTTGATCAACATTCAGTATATCAAGGTGAACGCTGAACAGAGATTCTCCAAAAGAAGCATTCATTTCTGTAACCCCAAAAAGGGTATTATCTAACAGCATTAGAGGCTGTAGACATAACCCTAAAATAACATATTCATCACAGTTACCACCACATTCAAATATTTCCAAACTATGGAGATATGTGTAAACTGTTTGTATTGTTTGTCTCACGGAAAGTTGAACTTTCTCTCTTTAAAAATCTTGGCAGGTGCTAAGCAATGACCTCATGCTGCATCTGTCTCAGCCTGGTAATATTAAAATTCCCCTTCTTTAGACTTGGAAACAAAAATAAAGGGAGGCTATATTTCCTCATCTCCCAAGGACACTCCAGAGTCCTGAACTAGGGTCTCGCTTGGATGGATTCTTTCTAGAAAACCGAGGTTGAGTCAGGAGTTCCCATGAGCAGAGGATGCTCGGCTGACAGCATGACACCTTCCAGCCCAGGGTGGGGAACACCTCCTCCTCCAGCTGTGCTCCAAAGAGCATCTGCTCAGAACGTCAATATCGTGTCACTGTTACCCATACATGTCACTGCTACCCATACATACTCAGCCCCCCACACCTCAGCTCCCCTTCACAGCCTTCCCTAAAAATAACTGGCAGGAGTAATATGCAACTGTAGTGAGCCAAGAGGGCATCCAGCCTGTTACAGCTAGAGGTGGACAGCAGGGTTAAATGACACAAAACTGTGTTTAGAAACTATTCCTTTTGCTCCAACCACTGCAAAAAACCCCACCTTTTAAAAAAAGTTTGCAGTGATTTCCATTGATCATGAGCACACAGATGTCATGCACGTAAGTCAACTCTGGAAGGCAATATGTGGTCAGTAAAAGCACCTGCAAAAGAGTGTCTGTGTCCTGCCTGTGCATGGAGGACATTTTCCTGTAATATCCCTCCCTGACAGGAAAAACAACATATGAGGGAAATCAGAGCCCACAAAGAGCAGAGGCACACAGAAGGCTCTCTCACCACAAAGGCAAGCAGCAAAGAGAGAAAAAGAAGACTACAGACAACTGGGGCCTCAGCTTGTTGTTTCAGTGAACAGCAGTGTCCAGTCCTTAAAACATCCAAACTCCCGTGCACCTGGACCCCTTCGGGTTGGAGAGAGCTTAGAGGAGCTGGGTGAACTGAGCACTTAGCTCTAATTCTTCTCATCTGATACAGACACCATTGTGCAGCCCTGCCTGAGGGTCTTCCTTTCACTATAAGTGCCTGTTTGGGCACTAGGAAAAAGCTGTTCCCATTCCTGTATACATCCAGAGAGCCTGCTTTCTGCCTCCTGTTTTTAAAGGATCTGTCAGCTTCAGGGCTCCCAGCTTTCTATTAGGAACCAAAAAGAGATGACTGAAACTGCCTGGCAGATATCCCATGAATGTGCTTGGAAGAGAAATCCTGCAAAACTTCTCGTAAGTGCTTTCCAGGCAGAAGAAAAGCTCATACATACATCCCAGAATCAAAGCAGGCACTGCCACCACTGTGAAAAGCCCTCTGTGTCTTCTGGTCTAAAGTCTTCCCTGAACACATAACTGCAATATTTGCTAGATAACCTATGCCAGCTTGTGGCAGAGTTGTATCTAAGGCTTAATAAGACAGTACTCTGAGAACATCGGGGCACTCAAGAAACATGTGGGAGCTTTATCTTTGTAGGAATATAGGATTGGAAAGCATATATGAGACACTACATTGAATTCCTTGCTACCACAGGCAGCTCCATTGTATTATAAACTGAACAAACCTCCTCTGAAACTAGCAAGGGTTTTGTTTTCAGTATTTGTTTTCAAAATCTTGCTCATTCCTTACTTGCTTTGCAAGGTTTTGGAGGCTGGAAAAGGTATGCTGTAAGGCAGTTCCCCAGTCATGGGGGACAGGCAGGGGACTCAACACTTCTCCTCCTCTACTGACTCTTCCCCTTCTGTGCTCACAGATGCAGAGAACACTTCTGAGGTTTAAGGAAGATCTGAGTAAGCCCACGCTGCCAAGACAGACTAAATTTAAAATCCCAGGCTTTAATTAAACATCATCAAATTTCAAATGAGAAATCATGCTGTTCTGTAATTCCAGGTTACGTTAAATGGCCTGAGACAATCCCAGATTGGAAGCCAGCACCACATGGTAATTACTCTTCCAGAAATATGGCTTGCCTACCCACCCTATTTAGCTTCAGTTCTGCTTTCCAAAGAGAGAGAGGCACTTTTCCACACTGGAAATTTACAGCCTTCTTTCCTTCCAAATGTCATTGTTATTTTCCCCCCCTCCATCCTCCCGCCCGTTAGCAATCTCATCTCTTCTTATGGGGAAGCTTTTCAGCAATATATTCAAGTTGGCATACTCCAGAGACAACTTTGTGTAGCCCAGATTTTCCCCACACACTGTGGAACGGTGGCAGCCTTCATATTTGAAAGGAAAAGTGCCAAGGTGCAACATTTCCAACAGCACCAACTTTTCAAGATTTAAACTCATTTGGGGACTGCTGCCTACCACTACGGACACACAACTGCTGACACAGCTGAGGAATGACCTTACAGACTAAAGCTTCAAAAACCTCCCCAAAAATTACTCATAGTGCAGGAGATAAACACAGCATCCCATGCACATCAGAACTAATGGACTTTGATTCCTCTAAAGAACAGCACTATAGTTGTGCAAGTGCTTATTAGACTTCAGAGAACCCACAAAAGAGTGAAGCCTGATGAAAGCTCAGCATTTATGTGACCCTTCCTTCACCATCAGTACCTTATCACTCAGCAGCAACCCCCCCATGGAGTGAAGCCTTCACCGAGGGCAGGATTCCCTGGTGTCTGTGCAGACCCCAACTATGTGATTTTTCCCCAGCTGAGGATTGTGCATCTCCCCTTCCTTGGCAGAGATGCTTTGTTGTTGAACGAGGCAGGCGGCAAGAAGCTCACGCAGCCTTCACTCACTGAGGATGTTATCTGGTTCCCTCTCTGGTAGCTAATTGCCCATATTTGTGAAGCTTAAAGGAATTTAACATTTTACGACTGCTGGAGTTCGGTCACATCAGGGTGAAACAAGCCAACGGTTCATACGTCATGGTCAGACACACAGGGACTGCAGACATTCCATCGAGCATGGCACCAGCTTTATTCTACATAGATGTGAGACCTGCGATCACAAAGCAACTTACTGAGCACTTACTGAGTGAAATGAAGCCCTGGGGAAAATTTCCTGTGAGCTCAGCAGAGCCAGGATCTCCCCCAATAAATAACTCCTCTATACTTCACAAACATCTCACTCTCTTTTCCTGCTCTGCTGCTTTTCCTTCCTGATTGTCCTTCCTTCATTGCCGCTACAGCAACTGCGAACTCTTTCAGGGCAAAACTTCCTCCCATGCTGAGGCAAATAAAAAGTAATTTCACTAAAGTCAGTGCAGCTACCCCAGAGTAAATTTGGCAGTAAGAAAAGGAGAATCAGTTCCCTCGCCTTGTATTACTGAGAAACATGATAAACAGTATGGGCTTTTCATGCCCTGCCAAGAAGTGCCTGTCCTGGAGTCGAGTGCAGTACAAGTGCAACAGACCCCTGAAGAACACAAAAAAATAACGATTGTTTTATCTGGAGCAACCCAAAAGAGGCAATTCTTTGCTTAACGACCTGTGTGAAGCCTGAACCCACTCTTGCTGGTTATCGCTGCCAAACAGGGGAGAAAAGCATTGGAAACCAGGGAGTGTGCCTGGGTGCAGAATCAGTGTGAGAGAAAAGCCAGTGCCCAGGGCCAGTAGGGAAAAAGAAGGTTATTCTACTGTCTCCACCCCCAGAGAAAGACAAGTGCATCTTTGTCTGGTGTTAGTGGCTCTATAAGCAAAGGATACTGTTGGAGTTTCTGTTTCTGGTTCATGGAGTTGCTGTGGGCTATGATTTTCGCAAGGCCGGAGATCCAGTGGTTGGCATCGTCCTCTGAGCTCGCAATGAGGTCCAGGTTTTTCCGCTGGTCTTTGAAAACGATGGAAAAGCAGCGATACTCTGGGACATCCTTGGCGTATTTTTCCATACCTTCTGTTTTATGGCCTGACCTCACATCCCGAATATCTTCTATGGAGACTGCGGAAAGAAAGCAGAGCCTGCTGTCAGCAGGGGTTTGGTCAGCCTTATCTCTACGTGGTGAGGGATATTTAGAAGTTACTCTTTTTCTCTGGAGGATTCCTTTCCCCTTCCCCTCTTCCCCAAACTTCAGTACTAAAGAGAGCTCAAACCAAAAGCAGCAGAAAAAGCAAGAATCTTTAAAAACGAAAGCTTTCCCCATGTTCCATTTAACGAAGCAGCAGAATCTGCACTAGATGCCCTACTGTGATATCATATTTATGAGATACAAATCACTGTAGAGAGTTCCAGTCCTTAGAGCATTCTTGACTGATCTCTGCTCCCACTTGAGAGTAGGCAGCGTGGAGTTGTGCCTCCCTGTAAACACCACCTCACAGGAAAACTTCAGTAAGAGGAGGGCAGGAACCAGAAGAGTCATTCCTCAGTTTGCAAAAAACAGTGAGGAAGTAAAATTGAAAATCCCATATATCCTTCTCAGACACAGAAGTGCAAAGACCAACACTTCAGAGAAGTTTGGTGTCACCCATGCTCCAGCCTTATCTCTGTTAATGATAGGCTTGATCCTCTTTGCTTTCAAGATCATCCTTCCCCATTTCCACCTCTGCCCCTCAGCTAGTGGAAATGAGCCCCAAAGCCACACCAAGTTTGCAAAATGCATGCACAAGGCAATCTAGAAAGAGCAGTGCATCATTATTAACCATGTCTAATCAACAGAGACACTCCAACATTGCCCCTGAGAGATGCAGGTGCCCTCAAGACTGTGTTGAAATCAGGCAAGCTCCCAGCACCATGCACAGCCTCTTCTTGTTTTCCCTGGGCTACTCGATACATCTACAAAGGACTGTGAGGAAAGGGGAGAAACTGCTTAATCACATTTACCTGCTGAGAAACTTAACTCCAAAGTAGGGTTGGCACCTACACACAATAAATGGCAAAAACTTCTGCAGGCAGTGTTGGAGACCATAACTGAGAAAGTCTCAGTGTGTTTGCTTGGGTGGGAGACAGACCTGTTAATATTTTGCAAACATCTACCAATACTGTCTCAGAGCACACCAGGAAAAAGCAACACCTGGGAGATATTCAGGCATCTTCTGTAACAAGCATGGCAGAAAACAGAGATAATCACAGGAACTGGGGGTGGGGAGGAAAAAAACAAGGCAAGCTTAGTTTATTCTCTACCTCAAACTGCAAAATACAGGTACAAATGGTTTCTGTGTCACAGATGTGCAGGATTGATTTTATTTATCTGGAAGGAGCTTTGTTGAAAAGCTCAGCCACTGTTTAGGTGAACTGGAGAAACTTGCTTTTAAACATCCATTTCATCTGCTCCTTTTAAATTGGTGTGATTTCACCTTTACAGTGCCCAGTTCTTTCAAAGCCAACACTGCAAAAAAACACAACTCAGTATCCACGCTGCACATTTTTAGCATGGCTGCCCTGGGATCACCCAAAATTCATCAGTTTGAAACTTTTCCTTTTCCCCTAGGGCAGCTCAGCTGCTGGATTAAAACTCTCAGAAAACCAAAACACCCAAGCCTTCAGTCTTCAAATATTAGTGACTTTCCAAAACCAGCGCTGCTCATTTGCTTTAAATTCTCCCCATATGCTGGGGCTGGCCAATGCTTCGAGGGTTTAGTTCCTTACCACAACATACCGCGAGGACCTTCCAGGAGCTTGCAAAGCTCCACCCCGACAATTAGGAGCAGTTATCTCTGTGTGGTCTTTTATTATCACTTCGTAAAGGGCAACAGTTCATCAGTCAAAGCTGAGGGGAGGAAAAGGATGGGCTGCCGTGGAATTACATTATCTGGCCAATTTGTGGTCGGGCGAAAGTTTTGAGTACTAAAACCATCCCTGAAAGAAAAGAGCTGCAATTCCTTTGCAGCTGAGCTGCTAATGGGAGAGACTTGGGAGTGATCTTGCCTGTTAATTAAAACATCGGGCAAACGATAGGAACCACGCGTTAGGCAGAGCTACCTTAGTAGAACACTCTCACTGCAAAGGATGCTACCGTGTTTGGATGTTTGGATGGATTCAACTCATTTCATA
This sequence comes from Semnornis frantzii, assembly GCA_013399775.1. Taxonomy (NCBI): domain Eukaryota; kingdom Metazoa; phylum Chordata; class Aves; order Piciformes; family Ramphastidae; genus Semnornis; species Semnornis frantzii. Next base: position 42,306 of record VWYK01042532.1, on the reverse strand, counting down.
ACCAATATGGGGGAAAAAAGAAAAAAAAATCAAAAAGAAGCTTTTGGAAGAGGAATGTTCTGCCTTATTTAGACAAAAACATTAGGTAAGGATAAATCACGGCCTTAATCCATGGCTACAGAAAGGAAGTCCAGGCTGAGCATCTCAGACATGTCTGTAAGTACGTGACTCTCCTACGCTCCCAGTCTCCCCTGTTTATGGCAGTGCAAATGGAAGGATCATCCTGTTGTTCCTCATCACTTGCCAGCTGCTCACCACTGCTTGGCTGGGAAGAGTTATTGTCCCTTCAGAATGGCTAGCTAGTCTGCTTGTGCAATCAGCCCCTAAACTTTGGGTTGGCAACAACCTAGTGTTTCCAAGGCTAGAAAATCTGATGTTAAATACTGGAAATTTAGAATGGATTCTTTGGAAACCGTTATCTGGCAAAGTGAATCCACTGGAAAAGAGAGCTTTGTGGGAGGAAAAAGAAAGATTGAAAACCTGTGTCTGGAAGGGCTCCCTTGGTTTCTTTGGGATCTGCTAAGAAGGGGATGATAGAGGGCACAATGCCCTTCAATGCAGAGAAGGGCAAAGAAGGTAGAAGAACAGGACTAGTGTCTGCTGTAGTCATTCAAGATATAAGGAGAGAAACTATCAATGCAGGAACTATTGAAAAAGCAAGGTAAGGGAAGATACTTTTTAAAGCTTTCCATAGCCTGGTTGTGTTTACTGCTTTCACCTATCAGTAAAAGACCTGAAGCCAAAGGAGTCAGCCCAAGCCACCTGCAAATGCTATCTCTTCTCTGGAAAATCTTAAGCCAGCATGAGTGCATTATCAGCTGCTTACAGACAGTGAGCACAGTGTATTAGCAGTCCCAAACTAGTTGGGCTCAGCTGGGCTATCTGCAAGTAGAAATCAGTAATAACTCAGGGAGAGAGGCATTTCACAGCGTAGGAACACTTGAAGCAAATACCCATCAATCACGTATCCCTGCGGCCTCCCTGTTCTTTCCCCATCACACCACAGCGGGGAGGTAACCACAAGCAGAAGAGAATCTGGAAAGTTTGCATCTACTTCTCCTGAGTGTTTACGTGTGCTGAAGAGGCGGTTTGCGTAAAGCTCAAAACACGAAGCACAAGACAAGGAAGCTTGTGTCCTTCCTGGCCTCCAGACACTGAGTCAAGCAGGTTAGGAGCTGGTCAGCATTCCTGGCTGCTGCAGTGGATGCCACTTGGCTGGTGCCACAGCCAAACGCCCCCCACTGACATGGATGTCCAGCAGTGTTCTCTGGAGCCAGCAAATAGATTCCTGTCTGAACTAGCCTCAGGGAGATCCAGAGAACTTTTCTTTCCATTTTCATCATTGAATACTGCCTCTGGGCTGCTCCCCTGCTAATTGTTGACCCAGTGCCTCGCTCCTGTTTCACTGGTAGCATTAGCAGGCAGGTGTGACTCAAACTCATCTTTGACATTGCATGCCGTGACATTTTTAAACAATCAACGTGTATCTTCTGGGCGTCTCTTTTGATTTGGATTTCTCTCTTCACAGCTTTCAAGGAGCTTGCTACTACAGTTGCAAGCTCACCTCCTCATGCAGAAAGAATAGGAACACCCTTAAAGGCAAAACAAAAGCTGTCATTCACACTGATGTGCCTCTAACTGGATTTAGAGAGTCTGCAAGTCCAAAACAGTGACCCACAAAACCTTGCTGAGGGTGTGTAGAGCCTCACTTTTGCCTCTGCCTGACACCAGAACTCCCCATGCCCCAGAAGTTAGTTTCTTTCTTCAAGTGGTCCCAGCACAAAATGCTTCCCTCCTCCCTCCAGCAGGACCTGAGCTGAGCTGACCATTTTACATGAGGTACCCTCAGACACATTCCAGCGCAAGCATTTGAGCCTTGTGGAGAGGGGATGACCACTTGTGTAAGAATCTTTCCTGTAGGAAGCAATAGGGAGAAGGACACAAATTGGATCTTTTCATCACACTAAAAGCTGTAACCCCAGAGCTTTCAGGCTTCAGGAGTGTGTCCAAGTCACCAATATGCAGTATGAGCCAACAAGCAGCCAAAATATGTCTTGAGGAGCCAGATGGACAAGACTAACATGATGCCTAATTATCAGAGGATTTGTCTGAGAGATGAGCCCTGACCACTGGCGTCTGCATCTCTTCTCCAGGTTTCATTCAGGTGAAATGTCCAAACTGTGCTGGAAGCACAGACAATCACACACTCTGGCAGTCCTACAGAGTACAGGGAAATGAGGAACAGAGGCAGATGGCAATCGCCATTTGCCTTCCTCCTGTTTGACAGGTAGCCCTTTGAGATGAGATATTCTGTCAAGAGTTCTGCAGAAAGGTGAGAGAACAAGAGATGCACCCACACATCCTGCAAACCACTGGGCATGTGAAGGATGAGGACCAAAAACTGCTTCTTCCTCATGCCTTAGCTGACGAATGGGGAGAGGATCATCAGTTAGGCTTGAAGGCACTGTCAAGACAACTGGCCTTCGGTCACTCGTGAGAGAAGGGGGCAGGTTTTCATTTGGGGGTGAAATATGCTCAAATCCTTCATTTTCTTTATCCTACTTGCCTGTTATTAGCAAGCAATCTCTGCAATGTGGCATTCAGTCACATCTAATTACTCCATCCCACTTTAATTGTCTCAATAAGTCACTTCTGTTTACTGTCAGGAGATGCAGATGAGGAATGTACCCAGCTGTTAGTGGCTTGCACCATATTTGCACCCAGCGCTGCATGTCTGTAGAGCAATCAGACCTTTACCAGCCGCAGCTCAGCCAGGCTGGCTTAGCATCTTGTCAAGAACAGATGAGAGCTGCTAACTTAACCCAGGAGTGTTCTGCCAGCTGGGAAGGCTGCAGCAAAGCTGCATGGATTTCACCACACACAGAGCACGTGGGGCAAACCAACACCATGAGCTGCTTGTCTCTTTGGTTTCACCCCAGAAAAAGCAGTTTAGCCAATTTCAGTTTCACTACAGGTGGCTGATGTTAATGGCCAAACACAGTTGGGATAAAGATCTTCATAAACAGCAGGAGCAAGTGCACTGTCAGCTCCCTGGACTTGAGAACACCAAAGGCTATCCATCACCCTCATCACTTAGTGATGCTTTAACATCACAACTCAAGGGTGGGTTTAGCCTCAGCCACACTGTGCTGTGCCTTCTCAGCCCTGACCTTGTTGCTCTCTCATCTCCCTGTGAAATCCCAAATGCTGATCCCTCATCCATTCTCTTCTCCCCTCCCTCTCCACTGATTTTCTCAGCACATTGTTTTAACTTGAGCTCTGACTGCACAGCTCATTGCTGGTGTGTCACCAGCTGAGCAGTAACACAATGCACATATCATTCTACAGGTTGTTTGGAAATACCTTTTCTTATAAGGTCTTTACTTACTCTTTCTGTTTACCCATCACAGCTTAGGGCACTGATGTAAACAGAATGATCTCTATTTACATTCCTTGAACATGCCACAACCAGGGCTCTGCAAATTATTTCTGCAACTAGTTCCTATTTCTCCTGCCATCGCAGTGCTGCTAAATTTGGATCTAAAGCTCTCAACACTTCTGTCTTTGCATCGAACATATGCTGTGGAGGTCAATACCTGTCAGTACAGTGCCTGTGATGAAAACTGTCCCAGCAAGGCATGTGGTGGCCTGATTCAAAACTCAGTGGAAAAGCCAGGCAGCTCTGCAGTGGAAGTGACTTGGTTTGTGGGTTGAGTGATTTTGATAAAAACTAATGAGACTCACAGACAGAAGGTTTTGTTTTCACAGCTGATGGCAGCCTTGCATAACACGTTCACATCAGCAAATATTTTTCCAGGGACAAATACACGTCTGACCATGAAGTAATGATTCCTAAAGAAACTGCCTAACAAGCTCCAGAAGGAAGCTGGTGGTGCAGCCAGCTGCCTGCTGTGTGTGTACAGGTTGCTGAGAGTTTCTGTTGAGTTTAGGCACTTATCGGAAGCGATTTAAAGTTTTCACTTCTTGACTTCAGCAAGCAGAGAGTAATATGAAGTCCTTTCTTTAAGCAAGTTCAGGGCATTCACTCAATGGAAAAAAACCACTCTTTTTTCTTCCATGTGAATGGCATAGGATGCTCATGGCATGGCATTTGAAGGGCTTTCCTAAATTTCACAGCAGCTTCAAAATGAAGGAGAAAGTTTTCTGCTGAACACTGGCTGCAGGCTATAAAGCTCTCCTACTATGTTTAAATCATGTGAAAATATCCTATAACTGGACCAAAAGTCTGAAGAATTGGAACAAGCTCTGTGCAATTTTAATAGTGAGGATAATTAATCATTAACTCAAAATATCAATATAATTACTTAAATTAACAATACAGCATCACTCGCAACATTCGGTCGCGCAACTGAATTTGGCTCACCTCTGCAAACTGCTCCCAAAACTAATTCTTTTAATGAAAATGCAGAAAAAAACACAACCCAACAATAGTAGTTTAAAAGCAAAACTTTTGGCCAGAAATGGAAATATTTCGGCCAAAACTCCTAAACTTCTTTCTTGACTACACTGCTCATGACTCAGCGACGCACCCGCAGTGACTCATCCTCGGTGCACTGTGTGAAGCTCGCTCATGGTTGTCATCAGAAACGTCATCTCTCTGACCTTCCAGCAGAGAAACCTTGCAGGAGGTAGCAAAGCATCAGCTTCTCCAGGGTTCCACTGTAGCACCTCTAAACCTAAACGGCTCCTTCAGTCTTTTCCTTCTGGCTTTAAATATTCTGTTTCTCCACCAAAAGCTCAAAAGGATGTTTCGCTGCAAAGCTTTCAACCAATCCTACTGATCTCCAAGTTCAGAGTGTTTTTAAAGGGATTGAATCTGGCTTAAGTGGTCTCACACAAGGGATTTCAGCTGGTTTAAGAAAAGACTTTAAAAATCAATTTCTCTGAAAGCAGCACTTGCCTTTTTTTCTCTTTTTTTTTTTTTTTCACATAATGAGATCTCATATTTGACCACAGCTGGACAAGACAACATTACTGACAGGCTGCTGCTCGATCAACACAAGTCCCTCTGCCCTCTTGCCTCTCCTTCCTCTCGCCACAGTGATGTTCTGACTGAACTGTTTACCAGGCCTTTTCTTGGCCTCAAAACTGCTAATCCTGCCATGTGAACCCTGTTTTCTCAGCCCAGGGAGAAAGCCATCACATGTATAAAAGCTTCAGGGGCCAAAGAAGAATCCACCCCAAATACGGGTCTACACAACACTTCAGAGAACAGCAGCAGCATGTTTATGGGCCCAGAATGCAGCTTACACTCAGGATGTAGCAGACAATGGTGAAAATGGGTTTATAAATGTGCTTTTGTGCATCACTTCAAGTCTAATACTCCTGCATTTCTGCTGGAGCCAGTGAGAGGTTATACACAGGGTATAAAGTGTTTGTTGCGAAACTGACCACTTAAAATGCTCCAAGGGTTGGGGGAAGAAATAATTCCCTTGAGCCTAAATGCATCATACTGAAAAANCTTCCAGTTGCTTAAAATAAAGAAAACAGAGGAAGGTACTGGTTGTACCCCACTTATCCAGGGAACATCTGTGCCTGTGACAACCCTGATATGTTAGGGTTTTTTTTTAACTTCAAACATCAGAGATTGTTCTAGCTAACCTTGGCAGTCTCTGGTTTTATCTGCTAGGCACCACCTCTCAAGGGTTTACAAGTAGCTCTTCTGGATGATTATAAGAACAGCAACAGGAATAACAGGAAATTATCCAAACAAAAACACAGCCCTTACCCTATCCAGACTTCGCTCCTCTGTGGTGCCTTCATCTGCTCTCTGCCTGCAATGCTGCAGATAAGATTAGACTTGCTGCTAAAATCTCCCAGTTTCCATTCTGCTCGTTCTTTATCCTCCCCAAAAAAGGCTTATCTGCAGTTTTAAAAAGGCTTTGTACTGGAGGGAATGTTACTGTCTGTTAACAAGAAAGGGCGACTTGCTAGAGAGACCTCATCTTGAAGTCCCTGATTTTGAGTATCAAATCATAACTCTCCACTCTTCCTCTAATTTGACTGCCCACACACACTGGACCAAATGAGAAAGTGACCATAGTTACAGAGCCCATTGGAGGACACAACACTAACCAGGGACAATCCTCTCTGTAACTGAACCCCAAGCAGCCTGGTAAAGTCAAAAGCTCAAGAAACAAATTCAAACCCAGTGATCACTCTGAAAACTTGGGGATGGAAGGTCTCAGAAGACCACAGAGGAGAAGGGCATGGGAAAGCAGTGTGAGTGCAGCCCAGACAGCAACCAAGTCCTGGGCTGCATTAAGAGCAGTGTGGCCAGCAGGGCAAGGGAGGTGATTCTCCCCTGTTAATCTGCTCTCGTCAGACCCCATCTGGAGTCCTGTGTGCAGTTCTGGAGCCTCCAGCACAGGAAGGACATGGAACTGTTGGAGTGGGTCCAGAGGAGGGCCACGAAGATGCTCAGGGGGCTGCAGCAGCTCTGCTATGAGGACAGGCTGAGAGAATTTGGGCTCTGCAGCCTGGAGAAGAGAAGGCTTCAAGGAGACCTCATAGCAGCCTTCCAGTATCTGAAGGGGGCTACAGGAAGGCTGGGGAGGGACTATTGACAAGGACTTGTAATGACAGAACAAGGGGCAATGGGTTTAAACTGGAAGAGGGGAGATTGAGACTGGATGTTAGGAGGAAGTTCTTTGCAGTGAGGGTGGTGAGACACTGGAACAGGTTGCTCAGGGAGGTTGTGGCTGCTCCCTCCCTGGAGGTGTTCAAGGCCAGGTTGGAGGAGGCTTTGAGTGACCTGTACTAGTGGGAGGTGTCCCTGCCTATGGCAGGGAGTTGGAACTGGATGATCCTTGAAGTCCCTTCGAACCTTACCATCCTATGATTCTATGATTCTGTCCTTAGGGTTATAGTCAGGGGTTGGGCAGGTTGACTTCCAGGCCAGATCAGGCATAATCCTGCAGCCAGCCAGGTCCGTGGGTGCAAAGCCAGCCTGGCCAGAGCCCTATCAGATATTGGTCTTTCAGAGCAGCAAGAACAAGCTCTGCCTCAACTGCCTTGCCTCTTTTCTGCTCTCTTGATGATAAATCAAAGAATCTTTCTCCGAGGAAGGGTGTGCATGCATGGGGGTATTATAGAGCACACAGGTGGGTGTGAGGCAGAAGGGAGTATCACTCCATCTTCACTTTACACTGATGGCAATGCCAGAGCACAGGAAATTCTCCTTCCTGCAATGGCATTGCCTCTATTTCAGTGTGGCAACACTGGTTGTGCCCAGGTTAGCAAAGTTTATCTTGAGAGCTCTAAATCCACACCCACATAGACACACGCCCAGCTTGTGCTCATTACCCAGCTCAAAGGATCTGACCTTGCTGCAGGGCTCTTACTGCAGCTTAGCAAACAAAAAAAAGTTACAGTGTGCCATGCCACTGCTCCAGCAATGGAGGCAATGGGTTCAGTCTGTGCTTCTCGAGTAGATGTTACATCCCTGGACCCACAGAACAAGAACTCTTTCCCACTGACTTCAGAGGACCCAAGCAGGGTCAGGACTGTTGCTGGAGGGGTTCTCAACTATCATCATTTGGAAATTGCTGGCTCCAAAATTCATTCTTTCCCACTTACATCTTTGTTATATAGCAAGATGTTAGCTGGGAAAGGACATTGCTTTGATATGGGACAGAGACCAACAAAGCAGGCATTGACTAAGGGCTGTGTTGGTTGTTGTTATCATAGGGCTATTGCATTGGTACCTAAAGAACCCATCTGAGCCCAAGACTCTGCCATGAACACACACACATACACAGAGGGACAGTGTCCAATCCAAAGCCTTTTATAGCCAGAGAGTGAAAGAGAAAGAAAATCTGTGGAGAATAATGCACAAAGAGATTAAATGAGGTGCTCAAGGTCATGTGAGAAGATTGTGGCCATCAGGATTACAAACCAAATGTATCTTATTCCACCTACTGAAAATCTTATCATTGCTTGTGGGAGGGGGTAATTTGGAAGTCCCACCCTTCATTTAGTTAATTGTGATTGTTACCAAAGAAATTGTGCAAATAACACGTAACACAGGCAGCTTGTTCTACATTTCAACGTGCCATAAAATATATTGCACGTTGTTAAGTCACCTCCTGGCTTTACAAGACCATGAGGATCAGTGATAGGGAAATATATCAGAAAAATACCAAATGAGAAGCAAAACCAGATATGAATACACATCGTGCCTGATCCCACGCTGATGGCACAGATGGGCTCCTGCTCCAAATCATGGCCCCAAGCTGGCACAGAATGGTTTCCCTGTGTCCATATAATGGTGACTGTCCTATCTGGACTCTTTACAATGGGGCAGACTGAGTTTCCAAGATAAGGATGAGAACAGGCTTTCCTTCCCAGAGAGATCTCCTGCCAGCCTTTGTGTCACCACAACTTCTGTGTTTCCCTTGTGAGCCTTAAATGCCAGCTCTCCCAGGGGCTGCAGGCAGAAGTGTCCTGACAGAGCCCAGACCAACAGCCCAAGCACACCGTACCAGACCGCAGATGCCCAAGCCATGTCTCACAGGGAGCATTAAAGCTCCGGCACCTGAGTAACCAAACTCTTGCTCTGGGGAGGAAATGAGCCAGGCAGGGCTGCTGAGACCAGCACAGCCCAGTCCACAACGATTTTAAGCAGCAGCTCATGAGCTTGGGAAATGTGGCCATTCCTGACATGGCACATTCCTCCCAGCTGTCTCCAGAGCTGACAGGAGATGTGAAGGATCTGGTCTCATTTCTCCAAACCCTACATCCTCACTGCAAGCAGACTGGTCCTACTTCATCCCAAACACCTCTGCCCACAATGCCCCATGTCTATGATGAAGTAAATTGTACTTACAGATCTGTGATTCTGGAGACCTCAGTATCTTCTTTGATTCCTGCCATATGGTTTTGCAGTCCTCCTGAAGCTTATAAAACCTCTCCTTTCTCCAAGAGCTGGACTTCACTTTCAGCAACTGACTGCCTTTCAGGAGGAACTTCAGATCTTTGTCATCTTTTAGGCCTGCAGAGAAACAGAAGTGGTAATGTAAGAATCAACTGAAGAAATTACGCTTGTAGGCTCTTTCCTTCCTCAGGACACTAATCACAGACAGACCACTGCAGTGAAGCCAGGTCTGGGGATGGCAGCAGAGCAGACACACCCAGAAATCTGCCATGCCATGCTTTATGCTCACAGAAGAGGCTGGAGCCTTGTAGATTAAAAGATTGAGTCCAAAGACTTTCATACTGTAATTCTCAGGTGGTTTACAAACATAAAATACCTTCTTCCCAGCAGATATAGTCTGATGTTAGGATGCAAAACCTACAACAAACCCAACAACATAACAGTAGGAAAGAAAGTTGTATAACTTGCTATTTGAGTAGTGTCAGGAACTTTCAAGTGATTTGAAATTTATTTGGCAACAAATTTCCTTTGTGAAAACAGGAATACACAAAGATATCTCCCTTCTCTGGCATGCAGTCCTCTATTGTTCTCATGGGAATTGTGAAGGTGAGGACATACACAGATAAGTTTGGTAACATGCAGCATCACATCAATAAGGCAGCAACCACATTCTCCTTGTTGTTCAGCTCATACCCAAGAGGACCTTTACCTTTCTTACCCTGTTACACCACCACAATGTCAAGTTCTGGTTCCAGGAACTTTGGTTTTCACATAATAGTTTAGATTCAGGAAGGCACTTAGACATCTAGAGAGGCAACAGACATTTACTGAGACTGAAAACATAGATCTGACATTCTATATGGTTTTGAGTGTCTCAGCAGTACATGACTTCCACATGCCTAAACACCTTGGAGAATCTGTCCTTCAAACCAGCTATTAATTATTGACAGAGGATGTGGGTTGGGGAAGGTGAGAGCATCACACATGAGAAATATATCCTGGGCTTTCAGTAATAGGCACCTTGCATCTCCCTGACACTGCATGAAAGGCTGGCTCAAAGCTGATGAAACAGCACTTAACCCTCTTGCACTGACCAAGCACATCCCAACTCAATGGGATTTTTGCTAACCTTATCTTGGCTGCTTGCAGCCACCTGACACTCACATCATGGGAAATTTCCCAATTAACACAGGCTCTCACAAAGCAGAATGTATGCAACTACAGTTTACACTGCAGCATAGCACTCCTCTCTGACACAGAGTTTGTTCTTCTCTGAAAGACACAGCTACCTTCAACTTTTGCCTTTGAAACAGGGCAAGGCAATAACCTACCAAGCATCAGTTCAGGTCTGCCTGAAAAACAAAACCCAGCATGAGATCCAAGCAGCCACATCCCCAGACTCCTGACAAGTCATACAGGAAACTCAAATGCCTGTTGTTAGAGAGCACCAAGGTGGGTGGTGGCAACAGCAGCAAAAAGCAGCACCACGAGTTTGTGGTCTGAGGAGACCATTTTAGGTTGCTAAAGAAAGCCTGACACCTCCATCAGAGATAAATATTAGGTGAATCCAATCACCGAGCTGCTCACATCATTTTACTGGTTTTGCAGATGCTGAGGGGCATGCCCAGAGGTGAGGCTGGCAAAGGAATCCAGAGCTGAAAGCACGACAGTGGGAGCTAAAGATCCTGAAAAGGTGACTGTGGTCTCTCTCTTCACTCTACATTCAATTAGCTATCTCATTAATTAAGTGTCTTTCCACACTACAGCATCCCCTGGGCCTCTCAGCTCATATCTGATCTAGAGAGTCCCAAGAGCAGAACTTGAATGCTTCCTCCTCTGGAAACCTCAAAAAGAGATGGAGAGGAGAAAAATGTCACCTCCTGTAAACCACAAAAGGGTGAAAGGCTGACACCAGGTACAGCATCTGAGACATCCTCTGGGGTATACTGAGATCCAGGCAGAGCTGAGAGTTGACAAGAAGTCATATCATCCAGACAAAGGACAAACATCACAAGAGCTTCACAGGTCCTTGGTCTCTTGAGCTGCGGTGTTCAGGCTTCCTCTCTGAGGCAAAGGTTGTCCAAGTGCAGAGAAGATAACTCAGGCCTCACTAGCATCTCTGTAGTCCCCCTGAAGCTTCCTGGACATGAAATAAGCTTTTTCCTTTTCTCTGTTTGCTCACATTTCTGTTCCGGCTCCCAGCTTCACTCTTTCTCTTTCTTCAGATCCCAACCATACCAGACATCATTGTGGGACTAGGAGGAGGACATGCCATCCTAGGGTGACTTGAGGAGGAAAGCAGGAAAACCATCAATTCCTTTGGGTTTCTATGTGCATAAATGTGTAACGAGAAGTCCCCGTGAACTAAGGCATGCTTGCTTACACAGACACTGCATGCAGCCTGTGTAACATGCCACATCACCTGAACACCACAAAGAGCTGCACCAGTGTGATACAGGCAAGTCTGGATGCGTGCAGGTAACGATCAAGGGCAGATTCCTCTTCTCAAAGCTTGATCCACAAAAGTCACAGACAAGCTGGAGTTCAGAGCCCTTCATCCTGTGCACCAGTACAGCCCAGTCAGGGTCAAAACTCTCCTTCGTCTTCAGAAGATCTAGCCAAGGGCTGGAAGCACACCATCCACTCATCCTTGGCTTCTGTGCTTAAGGGCCATACCAGGTAAAATCACAGAATCATAGAATGGTAAGGTTGGAAAGGACCTCAAAGATCACCCACTTCCACCCCCCTGCCGTAGGCAGGGACACTTCCCACTAATACAGGTCACTCAAAGCCTCATCCAACCTGGCCTTGAACACCTCCAGGGAGGGAGCAGCCACAACCTCCCTGGGCAACCTGTGCCAGTGTCTCACCACCCTCACTGCAAACAACTTCCTCCTAACATCCAGTCTCAATCTCCCCTCTGCCAGTTTAAACCCATTGCCCCTTGTCCTGTCATCACAAGACCTTGTCAATAGTCCCTCTCCAGCCTTCCTGTAGGACCCCTTCAGACACTGGAAGGCTACTATAAGGTCTCCTCGAAGCCTTCTCTTCTCCAGGCTGAAAAGCCCCAATTCTTGTAGCCTGTCCTAAAATGAGGCAGAAGGGAAAGAAGAGTAAGGGTCCATGGTGAATGCATGGCAAAAATCAGAGAATAGGGGGAGATGCCAGCACAGAGAAAAGCTTGCTTCTAGGAGATGGCTGGTTTGACCAGGAAAGGGCAAACATGCTAATAGTCAGTGTCAACAGCTCTGTCATTCCTTTGATGTCAGAGGCATTGCAGATCTTCCAGGGATGGGGTCTCCACCACCTCCCTGGGCAACCTGTTCCAGCATCTCACCACCCTCATGATGAAGAACTTCTTCCTAACATCCAATCTGAATCTACCCCCTTCTAGTTTTGCTCCATTTCCCCTAATCCTGTCACTACCTGACATCCTAAAAAGTCCTTCACTAGCTTTCTTGTAGGCCCCCCGCAGATACTAGAAGGCCATAAAAAGGTGTCCTCAGAGCCTTTTCCTCTCTTGCTCAGCATCCTATGTGAAATACCAAATAAATACTCAGTATGCAAAATTGCAGCACGAGTTTCAAGGGTCAGACCCACCTCCATGAAATATCCATCACACATTTTCTAAAGAGTGTTTAGTGTGCCATAAGTTTCAGAGTGAAAATCCTGTTTGGCAAAGGCAAGAGTGCCTCAAGCACACACAGCACTGCAATAACCAGGAAGTTAATATACTGGACTATGAAACTTTATGCACTAAGACATCAGAAATGTTAACCTTTGTATTATCTGGCTCAGGTTTATAGCAGGAGAGAAATACAATAAAAGAATAGCTGTCACGGCAGAAGCCAGGTTTTTGAGTTCACTAAGGAGACTGTAGAAGACAGTGCTAGCCTCTGTTTCTGCCTTGCTTACTTGCAGATCTGCTAACCTGACAGAAACAATATAATTATGACTGCTATAAAACAAGTCTCCTCCCGCCCGCTCTCCCTCTCCCACCTGGTTTAAGACCAGAAAGAACTCAGGTTTGCTGGTTTAAATGGGCAGAAAGCCTCTCTGATAAAATCCAGATAAGTCAGGTGTGTTGATGGCAATTTTCCATCTCCACCTGCCCTCTGTAGCCACAGATATCGAGGGACTTGCATCTACTTGGACTGTCTGTCCAGAAGCAGGAACCAGCAATGCGTTCATAGCAAGATACAGAAGTTATGAAACTCCCTGGGTTTCCTCTTCCTTTTCATCCGGTGAATGCAGTCCTCTGAGTGGTTCCTCGGGCTCTCAGAGCAACTGGCAACACACCACTGAGAAGCCCTAAAACTAGGCAGGAAGAGAGCACTGCCTTCCTCAAATGCCCTCAATCAGCAACAGTTCAGAAAGCCCAGAAAAAGATCTGGAGACGAACCCTTTGCCAAACAGGTCCCACTTTCTTTGATATCTCAGCTGAAGCGGTTTACACATCTGGCAGGTGGTTACAGACAAAGAAAAGAGGGAAAAAACCAAATCTCCGGAGTTTAAAAATAACCCCGGAGTTGCCTTTGGGGTGGAGCACTGCCTCTGCGCAGGAAAAGAGGCAGCAACGCAGCCGAAGTACTGGGGGTCTGGCCAGCTTGTCCCTTACCCAGCCTCATGCCGTTCAACGCGGCCACTCTACGGCTCTGCTCCCGCAGGATGTTTTCCTGGGACACGCTGCGCTTGGGCTGCCTTCGGATGCACTGCATGATCCAGCCTGGAGCTCAGGGACAGGAGACGCGAAGGATGGGGGGGGCACGCCGCCCCGGCGAGGATCCCTGCTCATCCAGGAGCCTCCGGTGTCAAACGGGGCTCCAAGGAGCGAGCGGAGGCACGGGGAGAGCCAGGCAGGGGAGGGCAGAGTCCAGCTGGGGGTGGGACCGTGGGAAGTCTCTCCTCCTGCTCGGCTCACCAGCACACACTGGATGCTAAATCACGCCGAAGCGCCGGCCGGCTGCTGCCCAGGTAGAAGGAAGGAGTTTTCCTAAAGTCATATGCCAGAGGGTTTTTATGCATCACTTCCAGAGGCTGGAGGACTCCCAAATACTGTTTGTGACCCCCAATCAGTGCCTAGGGCTTGTCAGCGTAGCCTGCCCGCAAACGCCTGGATCAGAGCTTGGCTCCACCCTTTCGCTTCCGCGCAGCGCTGCTCCGCGTTGCTCCCACTGGCATACAGCGAAGAGGAAGCTAAAACCACCTTTGAGCCAGGGCAGACGTAGCCCAAACGCTGCTCGGAAACTTTGTTTTAATGCTCTTCTTTTTCCACCTAGAGAAGAGCGTTTTCCAAAGACTCCAGAGTATCTTCTCTGCCACCGATTTCCTGCATGACCTGGGTGAGTCACTTACCCTGCGTTTCTGCATGGCTTACTCTTGTAATTCAGATTCGTCCTGCAGCCTGGTAGCCCCCATCATGGTTTAACGAGTCACCCATTACACAGAATTAGAGAATTATTCCGTCTGGAAAGGGCCTCTGGAGCTCTCTAGTTCAATCACTCACTCCAAGTGGGGTCATCATCACAGGTAGATCAGGATGCTCACAGCCTTGTCCAGGTGAGTTATGGATATCTTAAGGACAGAGTCCCTACAGATCTATATCTTTGTTCAAGATCTTAGATGTTCTTACTGAAGAATGTGTTCATTACAACCAGTATACATTTCCTTTGCTGAAACTCATGACTATTGTCCCATGTCCTGGCAATGACTAGGATGAAAATTATCTCTTCCCTAGCCATAACCTGCAATGAAACACAGCAGCTATACTTACTAAGGTGTCCTATCCTAGGTAAATTTACAGATGTTTTTACAGACTAAAGGTTTTTCTCATTTCCTTTGCTAGCTGCTACTTTGCCAGACAAGCCAAGGATGAAGATACTGCAAGGAGATGCAGTCAGGCTGGGGTGATGTCCCTTACTGCAGAAGCCACATGAGCCTGAGTAACTTGACAGTGAAGCACATGGTCTCCCTCACCAATCCTCCATCACATTCAACTCAAGTTTTTAGAACATATTCTCTGTTTCTGGTGTCTGCTGATCCAGCCATCTTCCTCTCCTGTCTCTGCGTTTTGAAGGAAACCCTCCCAGCCCTCACAGAGCTGTTAATGACTGCTATATGTCACATACAAGTAACTCTTTGGGGACAAGGCAGAGCCATTTTGTGGCCTCAAACAGCAGTGCAACTGATAAGACCTTATTTACACATAACAGCTACAAATCTCAGACAGCAAACAGAATAAAGCCATGTTCTGAGTGGGATGTTACTGAACATGTTAGCCAGGCAGTCAGCAGGTGCTTGAGGAAACATCTCCAGCCCTTTCTGAGCCCTCTGCACATACAGGGACTGGAGATCAAAGCTGTAATCTCTGCAGCATTCCACTGGGAGCTAGGATCGTTGCTTTTGCCCTGGCTAGGAGGCGAGAACCATGACGTAATGGCTAGATGAGATTTATTAGCTATCAGCCTCAAAGCACTTCCCGTATTTCACTTTGTACTGGAGAGGACTGATACAAAGGAACAGGGAAGAGAATAGTCTCTTGTACTTGCCTTAGCAAAACAATTCGCTTCTATGCTCCAGCTCGCCTGTCCAGTGGCAGACACAGTCCCATAGGGAGCAATTTGGGAGCACAGAGAGTCCCTCTTCTTCATCTTCTCATTAATTCCTAACAAGCAGTGCCAGTAACAGCATTGCTTAGAGCTTTCCGGGCCCTCTGAGAACATGTTACTGTACTTATCTCAGAAGTCTGTGCACACACAAAGCAGAGGATTGACATTCATGTGTCTGTATACTTGATCAGAACAGTAATGTGTGAGTTTTGCTGCTCTGAGGGTTTCAGAGGTGTAAGGGAGTTAAAACCAATTTGATTTTAAAGTGAAGATGAGATCGTCGAGCCAGAAATTCCCTGCTTTGGGAAACAACAGCTTTGGATGTATTGTGGCCTTGGGGTCGTTTACAGACAATGTCACACCTCACAGATGAAGCCTGATGGATACATGTGACCCTGAGGGTTACGTGGCACGGCTCCATGATGTTACGTGGTGCTGAGCCTGTGGGTTACGTGCCATGGCTCTGTGGAGCCTGTGGGTTACATGCCATGGCTCTGTGATGTTACGTGGTGCTGAGCCTGTGGGTTATGTGCCATGGCTCTGTGATGTTACGTGGTGCTGAGCCTGTGGGTTACATGGCATGGCTCCATGATGTTACGTGGTGCTGAGCCTGTGAGTTACATGCCATGGCTCCATGATGTTACGTGGTGCTAATCCTGTGGGTTACGTGGCACGGCTCTGTGATGTTACGTGCCATGGCTCCATGATGTTACGTGGTGCTGAGCCTGTGGGTTATGTGCCATGGCTCTGTGATGTTACATAGTGCTAATCCTGTGGGTTACATGCCATGGCTCCGTGATGTTATGTGCCATGGCTCCGTGATGTTATGTGGTGCTGAGCCTGTGGGTTACGTGCCATTGCTCTGTGACGTTATGTGGTGCTGAGCCTGTGGGTTATGTGCCATGGCTCCGTGATGTTATGTGGTGCTGAGCCTGTGGGTTACATGGCATGGCTCTGTGATGTTACGTGGTGCTGAGCCTGTGAGTTACATGCCATGGCTCCATGATGTTACACAGCGCTAATCCTGTGGGTTACATGCCGTGGCTCCGTGATGTTACGTGCCATGGCTCCGTGATGTTACGTGGTGCTCAGCCTGTGGGTTATGTGCCATGGCTCCCTGATGTTACATAGCGCTAATCCTGTGGGTTACATGCCATGGCTCCGTGATGTTACGTGCCATGGCTCCATGACGTTACATAGCGCTAATCCTGTGGGTTACATGCCGTGGCTCTGTGATGTTACGTGCCATGGCTCTGTGATGTTACGTGGTGCTGAGCCTGTGGGTTACATGGCATGGCTCCATGATGTTACGTGGTGCTGAGCCTGTGAGTTACATGCCATGGCTCCATGATGTTACACAGCGCTAATCCTGTGGGTTACATGCCGTGGCTCCGTGATGTTACGTGCCATGGCTCCGTGATGTTACGTGGTGCTGAGCCTGTGGGTTATGTGCCATGGCTCCCTGATGTTACATAGCGCTAATCCTGTGGGTTACATGCCATGGCTCCATGATGTTACATGGTGCTCAGCCTGTGGGTTATGTGCCATGGCTCCCTGATGTTACATAGCGCTAATCCTGTGGGTTACATGCCATGGCTCCGTGATGTTACGTGCCATGGCTCCATGATGTTACATAGCGCTAATCCTGTGGGTTACATGCCGTGGCTCTGTGATGTTACGTGCCATGGCTCCGTGATGTTACGTGGTGCTGAGCCTGTGGGTTATGTGCCATGGCTCCCTGATGTTACATAGCGCTAATCCTGTGGGTTACATGCCATGGCTCCATGATGTTACATGGTGCTCAGCCTGTGGGTTATGTGCCATGGCTCCCTGATGTTACATAGCGCTAATCCTGTGGGTTACATGCCATGGCTCCGTGATGTTACGTGCCATGGCTCCATGATGTTACATAGCGCTAATCCTGTGGGTTACATGCCGTGGCTCTGTGATGTTACGTGCCATGGCTCCGTGATGTTACGTGGTGCTGAGCCTGTGGGTTACGTGCCATTGCTCTGTGACGTTATGTGGTGCTGAGCCTGTGGGTTATGTGGTGCTGCATCACACTCCAGTGCTGGAGGAAGTGATTCCTGCAAATGGCTTAGGGACAAATTCTCCAACCCTTATTCATTGCAGGTAACACCTGCCCGGGTCTGAAGCCCACAAACACTCCAGCATGCAGTTTTAACCATATGATCCACTCAAATAAACCTCACTAGTCATGTGGGTGAGGTTGTTCAGGTCCCTGTGCTCAGGATCGAGGCTGTGCTAATCATTCCATCGATTCCTGCTGGATTACTGATGGAGAAAATGGAAATCAATGTGAATGAGGATGTCAGAGTGTGGTCCCAAAGTTAGCAAAGTGCTTTGACATCCAAGAAACAAGTACCTGAGATAGAAAGGCTGTAGAATCTGGTAGGAAACGGGCTATGTGAGAAAGCTATTAATGCACAAGCTGCTCCACAAATTAAGCTACTTCCCAAAATTAATTAATCTCCAACACATTCTTACACAAAGGAGCTAAGGAAGCACCATCACGACTTCCCAGAGAAAGAAATGTGTTGAGTGTGAGCTCTTTGGCACCAGACTTGTTCTTCCATCACTGCCACATTTGGGCAACACCAAAAATCATACTGATCTTTACACCACACTGACATAAAGGGGATGGCAGAAGTCAACTGCTGATATGCCTCAATTTGTGAAAATGTAGGACCAGCATGAAAACACCCTTGCTGGCTGATGACCTCATCACTTCCCTGATGCATCATGCACATGATGTAAATTACTCTGAGTAGTAACCCTACGGCACTTACACAATAATAAATGCTAAGGGGAGATTTTTCCCACTCTTTCCCACTCTTTCCCACTAAAGAGGCCAAAGGCTGTGCCTTGCTCTCTATTTGTTACCAGAAAGAAAAAAAAAAAAAAACAAAACCTCTGTTTCACATGATGATCTTTGAAGAAACAGTCCTTTCATCTTCTCTCCCAGGCTCACTCACAGTGAAAGTCTACAGAATTATTTAATGAGAGTATTGCACTCATTAATGAACTGCAATGTCTGCCCCTACATATTTCCCATCCTCAGAAAATGTGAGATCATTCAGCCCAGGTGAACTCACAATCAGTGAATGTTTAGAAAAGCTGTAGTTCAGCCCACCTGCAGTAGCACAAAAACCTTCCATCACTTGTTAGGTTAGCACTCAGGAACTTGTGTTCCTGATGGTGAACAAAGTTTGAGGACTGTACACCTAGTATGAGAAGTGTAGCCAGTGCAGCAGCAGCTTGGAAATGAGCACAACCAGCTGCAACCCTGGGCAAAGGCTGCTGTAGCGAAAAGCAGAAAACCTGTCAAGTGAGGAAGACTTAGTTGGCTTCTGCAGTGGTTTTGCAAATCACTGATGTAACCTGTGAATGCCTCTGAAGAGGCCTCTTTTATCATTTGCCATCACCCCATGGTTATATCCAATCTCATTTTTTCCCAGCTCCTTAGCAGCCCTGTGCCTGGTATAAATGTGGTCCCCTCAACAACAAGTTTTCTTCCAGCAGAAACTCTGCCAGGAGAGCAAGACAGCAAGACTCCCTCCACATCGGCAGGGTCTGACGTTGCCCTGCCTTTGTCTCTGGAGTCCATTCATCACTCATGCTCCCTCATATTTCACCCATAGAAACCTCACTCCTTCCTCCTTTCTTGCTGCCTTCAGGATACCACTCACTTCTGTCAGCTTTGTTTTCCCCTGCCACACCTCCTGTCTTCCAAGGACCAGGCCTTGTTGCTGGCACAGCACAACTTTACAACAGTTTCTCACCACCAACGGCTCCCCTGCACCAGTGTTGCCCTCCTTGCTCACTCCATCTTGCCAAAGATGCTGCTGCTTGTGACAGTGCATCTCCGGTGCATCTGGTATGTACCAAGTTCCACCTTGTGGTGACACTGAGAATGGGCTTCTCAACAAAGCTCTCGGCAGCATCAGCAAATCTGATTTTCTTCCTTACATTGGCTTCTAATGCCTGCTCCGCTTCCCTTCCAGGATGTCTGAGAGATCCTAATGAGCTGAGGTGGAGCTACCTTAAAGTTTTACATAGAAGTTTTCATAAGTATCATGCTGTGGGGCTGTCCTTCCAATCACTGCCTGAAACCTTCCACCACTGGCAAGAAGCAGTATGACAGAGAGGTTCCTGATGAAGAAGTGGTATGATGGGCAGGTTTCTGGTGCACTGAGATCAGCACTGCTATGCTGCCCCACTTTCTCTCTGTGTTCTTTGGCTGTCTTGCCTTATCTGCATGGTCTGTGAGAAGAGAATGGTCCCTTCTCCAGCTCTGTTCTGCTCAGTGTGTGCCACTCAGCCACCCTTTTCCCAAAACAGGCTGTTTATATCCAGACTAACTACTGAAAAAGACTGCAGGCCCATGCCATCACCCAGATCGTGCTACATATTCACTTGCTCTGGACCAAAACCATGCTGGGGAATGTGCTGGCAGTTAAATGGTGCAGAGCTCTGGCCCTGGATTGTACAGATGAAGCCAGACTGCCTGCTCAGACATTTTACAGATGGATCAAATTGGAACCTTTATTTGTGAAAATCTTCATAAATCTTTCTGACAGTCTGGGTCACCTGAAGAGAGCTTGGATCTATACTGTGACTGGCTGCAACCCATCAAAAGCTGCTGTCCTGAGTTCTCGGTGAGATTTAGCTAAAACACCTAATTAAAGTCCATTTCAGCAGGAGCTGAAAATGAGACGAGATTCCATTGGTCCCTCCATCATGGTGCACACAGAGATTTGGCTGCAAAGTATGAGGCACTAAACCAAACACTGGCTTGCAGTAAATTACAGCTTTCCTAGTAGCTGATTTGAAAAGAGTGAGAAGAAAGTAATTGAAAAGAAGGATATCAGCTTGATGGATAGGAGCAGCACCAACAGCCAGGAGCACTCATGCTGCTCAGTTGCCTAACTCCTAAGTCATATTTCTGGGCACATGCTGATGAATGAAGACATTCTCTTCATAAAACCAAAGTCAACTGTAGGTGGGTCCCAGTTTCATTTTTCTAATGCCACTTAACAGCTTTTCTCAGTGTTTGCTTCAGGAGCTGAGATTTCTTCCAAACATGAAATGCAGGTTGCTCTCACCGTTCAGTAGCAGGACAAAATTACTGCAATAATGAAATTGCATAATTGAATTGTGCTAAACTAGGGGGAAAATATTTTCTTTTATTTATTTTTTGGCTGTTGTTGTTTTCCCTTAAATAACTTATCTGGAATTTCAGCATTCTGTAACTTTAGCCAAAAACAACCAGTCAGACTTGTTGTATGCTATCTCAACACACAGTTCTAGAAGGTACACATGTGAGGGGCAGCCTGATGTGTGAGAATTTCCACACACACATTGTCTAAACTGGCTCAATAAAGGTGTGGAAATATACCTGTTCAGAAGGAAGTGACGTGAAATCTTCTCTGCCTGTAGAAAGAAAGAGAGAAACCTCTTTGACCAAAGTCTGCAGCCTTCCACTCTGGTGCAGCTGACTAAACTGAGACTCTCCAACCACAGTAAGGACCTAGGAGACACATGGGATGGGGGTTTGTCTCACAGTATTTAGGCTGAGTGACTTGAGACGTTTTAGCTTGGAGGAGAGTAGGGATCTTATCAATGCTTATAAATATTTAAAGGGTGAGTGTCAGGAGGATAGGACCAGTCTTCTTTCAGTGGTGCCCACTGACAGGACAAGAGGTAATGGGCACAAACTTAAACATAAGAAGTTCCATCTAAACATGGGAAGGAACTTCTTTACATTGAGGGTGGTAGAGATTGCCCAGAGAGGTGGTGGAATCTCTGTCTCTAGAGTCATTCAAAATCCATCTGGGTGCCTTCCTGTGCAGTCTGCTCTAAGTAAACCTGCTCTGGCAGAAGAGTCATATTAGAAGAGCTGCAGAGATCCCTTCCAACCCTTACAATTTTGTGGCTCTGTAATTCTGTGATTTAGGTGTCTACACTGCACTGAACACGAGGCCAGCAGAAGACAGGGTACAGTTCACCTGTGCAGAACCCTGTAAGTCTAAAATTTCTTGCTGATACCTAAATTTAGGCAGCCAAATCCCACTCTGAATGATTAAATCATCAAGTGTTTGTTTGCAGCTTTCCCTTACAAATACCTGCCTATATTTTGATCTCCCTGTAGAGGGAACTGTACTTTGCCCCCAAGTCATTAACACCTTTGGCTCCCGAGGCTGTCCATCCAGTCAGCTGAGTTTCCGGTTCTCACACAAACCATCTCTTTCCCACGTACCTCTCCCTCTTCCTTTTCCATGTAGTTGGCTGTGCCCTTTCATTTCTGCTACCTGCGGCAACTTCCCAACTGGATATTGCATTTCCTTCTTCCTCCTCTTTCATTTCCTCATTACAATCTATTTTCCCCCCAAGCATCTTCTTGCCCGGACTCATCTGCTTTTGGGCCTGACAGTGAGACTTGTCCCATTGGTCCCCACTGGTGACAATCTCAAAACCAACTGAGGGATTTAGTTTTATTAAAAAGACATTCCTCGGATTCGAAATTTAGCAGCTTTTGTGTCAAACAGACAAGCAAACAAGTAAAACTCACAAACAACTCAAATTAATGTTACTTGTCCTGTCTGGGAAAAAAAAAAAAAAAAAAAGGACAAGCTGCATGTTTAATGGTACTGAGCAGTGTCAGTATTGCAAATTCTCATGCACTACTAGAAGCAGTGTGCCTCAAAAATTCCCACGTAACACACTGCACACAACCTGCACCAAACGGGGCGTACTAAGAGCATTTTGTTTGTAGGAAAGGAGATCAAAATCACCAGCTGCATCAGAGCAAATTCTAGCTGATCCCAAGTAGTATTATCTCCACCCATGGAGGCTGAAGCCCAGAAGGAGCCTCCTCAGTGCTCCCAGCTAGGATGGGCAGGTGGAGATGATTCACTTGGAAATTTAAATCTAGAAGTTAATTGTTAGGACTAGCTGACAGAAGAAACAAGGAAATAGTCTGTTTTGTAGGACTGTACTAATGCTTCCCTGCTGATTCTCACCCTGGGCTCTGGCAGAGGACATTCCCATAAAAGGGCTGTGGCATTCCCTGGACAATGTACACAGTGTCTCAGATGAAAAAGTCACTGTTTAAGAATAAGGCAGAGTACAAATTAACCATTCTATAATCCCTGTGAGCACAAGGGTACCCAGTTCAGAAATTTTGTGAGGTAAGATTATTAATAGCCCACAGATTCATTGCACACTAAATGTAGATGACCTTTCCTAAAACAAAGAAGCAGTCCATCCAGTTGAATTAAACACATCCAAAATAAAATTAAAAGAAAACCCTAAATCACAGCAGCTGCTCTGGCTCTGTGGACAAAAGCACGTGTTTTTTTCTCTTTTCAGTGGTCACCAGCAATAAGACAAGGAGCAACAGCTACAATTTGGAATATAGAAGGTTTCACTTCAATATGACCCGAAACTTCTTTACAGTGAGGGTGACAGAGCACTGGAGCAGGCTGCCCAGAAGGGTTGTGGAGCCTCTTCCTCTGGAGGCTTTCAAGACCTGCCTGGATGCATTCCTGTGTGAACTATGCTAGGTGATCTTGCCTTGGCAGGGAGGTTGGACTCGATCATCTCTGGAGGTCCCTTCCAACTTCTGAAGTTCTGGGCTCAGTTTTCCTCACAGGACTCAGATCTCCATCCAAATGCAGAGGTAACAAAACTATACAAGCTTCTCAGAAACACTCATCTGCAGCAATACCTGCTGCTACTACCAGAAGATTGCTCAGGTGTCCCTACTGACTGTCAGATATTGTACTGAGGCTGAACCATGTGCCTGTGGTTAATTCTGACACGGTAAATACAGCTGGCTTTGTATCTATACTGGGCAGAAAAGGGGGGGAAAAAAATGAAAGAAAAAAAAAAAAAGAGAAACTGAAAGAAAGTAGCCAAGTCTCACGATGCGGCCACAGGAAAAACATATCTATGAACCACAGAATCTGAGAAATTTCTGACAAACTATATAGCACAAGTCTGAGCCTGCTAACAAACCATCATGTGAGCAAATTCTCTTGTCTAAGTAGTGTGGCATTCAGAGTGCACTGGCACTTGTGTGTGTTATGTGTCAAGGAATTTCAGTAAATACTTTTTTTAAAGCTTGGCTCGTTCTGCATTTGTGTGTTTTTCTGCTTGAGAAAATAGATTAACCAACAGTTCACTGAATTCTTCTTGGTTCCTAGCCTCAGAAGACTAAATAATATTCACTGAAAAATGATCTACAGGCCAGAATAGGAAACATTTTAACAGTTCCAGATGTATTTCTTAGCTTTCTTTCCCCAGTGGCTGTATAATGAATGCGATACCTACAGAACGTACAACAGTAACCTCTGTTTCACCTTCCTGTCAGATTTCTAACAGCTAGGAAAGTCAGAGAGATTTCTTGAGCCTAGGGAATCCTCTCAGATTTCTCCTGGTAATGCTAAACTGATTATGCTTATGGTCAATCACTTATTGCTCTGTTTAGCTTTGTTTATAGCATATCTACAGTAAGAAAACACCTATCTCATGAAACGAACATAGGCAGCGTAGACTTTTCCTATTTCTTTGGGATCACAATATCCCATTTCAATCTGTAGCTATCACAACCCTGAGTTGTTTCTGCTCCTCAGAGTGAGCGAAGCACAATGAAGAGGCAACAAAGCAATATATTTAACTCAGATGAGGGCATAAGGGGCATTTCAGTACTCTTGTCTATCAGACAAACCTCCCAGTCTTGCTACCAATTGAATCTTCTTAAATCTCACTTGCTGGAAGAACAGAGAGGATATTTTCTTTTCTTTTTTTTTTTTTTTTTTTTGAAACATTACTTATTATGTACTTAACATTTATAGAGTCTTGAGAGTAGACCTCGAGCCGAGGTGATTTATTCTGGCTCTGCTGCCTTCACCAGAGCATCCGTCCCACTCTCAGTTTCACCATAAAGGGGAGGAGATTTGGATCAACTTTTCTGGACTTGCACTTGCGAAGCCAAAGACTCTCTTTCTACCAACACAGCTAACCCTATTCACTGAGAAAAATCTGTCATCTCTGTAACACCGATTAAACGCTGCATTGCTTCCAGATGAGAGAAGGGAGGCAAAAGAAAGGGGAGGAGAAAGGAGGAAAAATAAAGCTCTAGAACGAGATTAAGAGAGCCGAAATTCAAGGACATCTCTACAGACTTACTGTTACAAGCGAGGAAAGTGCCATTCGAGTCCATTGCTGCAAAACAAGCCGCTGTGCAGCAGCAGAAAAGGGCTCCGGGAAACAGCTGTACCCAGATGTTAGCTCTGGCCCGGGTGGACGCCAGACCCGCAACGCTCCCCCTGCTCTCTGCTCCAGTAACCCCCGACGTCAGCTCCCTCCGGAGAGGCCTGCTTCTTCCCCTTGGCTGGAGCTGTGCCCTCCCTGTGACTCCTCATTTATTTCTCTCCCGCAGCCGCACGCCGCCGCCGGCCCAGCGCCTCCCGTGAGCCCAGCGCCCGAGCCCAGCGCCGCGCCGGCCCTGGCTCCTCCCCGCTCCAATCTGGCGTCTTCGGCACCGGCCCAGCCTCCTGCCTCTTGCTACGGCGGCAGCCTGACAGCCATGCCTCTCTTCCTGGGGTGGCACACTTTCACGGCCCGCTCCTTTCCAGCAAGGCTTCCAGAAGACATCGAGCACTGTGAATCGCTCCTTCGTGGTCCCCAAAGCTAGGGAAGGGGCTTCGAGAAGGCAGCGATCACAGCCTAGGTCTACAGAGCTGTTAGACGCTGGTGGCATATTTCTTTACGCGGGGGGAGGGGACGCCGACAGATCCAAGCAGGTCAGATATTGAGGATGTAGAAATAGAAGCTGTAACCACAAACGCTCACAGAGGCATGAGCTCAAAGAGTGACAAGCTTTGCATTTAAGGCAGTGAGACAGAAAGCAGAAACAGTGTGCTGTCCTGAGGCTTCTGCTGAGTGGGACTGATTGCCTCCATTCTGTCTCCTTCTGTTGAATTAGATATTTTATGAGGCTAGAAAGATGATACTGGCAAACAGGGAGGGGAAAAGAAAGGGAATCCAGTATGGAAAAACGAATCTTCAATCTGCTTAAATGTTTGGGAGGTGTTTGCAATTATTTTGTTGTTGTTTATTTCCTTTTCTGGTTATTTAGGTTATCCTGATGCAAGCAATGGATGGATTTGTCAACAGATTCAAAGCCCTCACTCCTCAGCAGCTGTAAAGCCAACAGCTCCTCTGACTGAAAGCAAATGTCCCTCTCTGATGCTGATAGATATGGGAGGCACATCATGAAAACCACTTTGGGACTAGGACTGTTTGTCCCTCCCTGACAGGAACTGGGCTGCTCCTCTGGGAGTTTTTATGAGCCACAAATAAAAGGCTGCTGCCACCACCCAAGGAAAATCACTAATATAGCAAAACTCCTTGTGCTAGTACAAAACTAACCAAACTAACCAAGGGATGGGAGGGGTGTGTGGGTGTGGGGTGTGGGTGTGTGTGAGGAGGGGAGAAAGAAAAAAAGACAACAAAAAGAACAGAAATGTTACCCCATGACTACTGAAAACCCAACTCTTCTGCCTTATGGCCACAAGCACAGTATGGGTGTGCTCATCTCCTGCTACACGCCTTCCAAAGGACCTCGGAAGGAGCACCCCTTTTGCAAACCACAGACAAGGAAACATTGACTTGGACAGGGGCAAACTGTTTGCCAGCAAAGTGGGCTGCTGGCAAATTAGACGACAGCTGGAGGCACCCAAGAGATCCCTTGTGCAGCCCTGAAAGACCTCAAGGCAGAGGTATTTCCGGAGGATGCCACCAAAACCTGTGACTCTTTCAGCTGATTGGGGAGAGTACTGGAGGGAGTGTACAAGAGGCTGGTAGATGAGTCAGCCAGATTGGAAACTCCAGTAAAGTTGAGGTGGTGAAGGCATTATTGTTTTCACAAGGGAGGAAAAGCAGAGAAGAGGAGCTTGAAAGAGGAGCTCGAAAGTGGTGATAGGAAATGTTATTAGAGTAGCTACTCTCTGCTTTAAATCACCTCTCATTGCATCCTCATCTTGCCTAACACAAGCCCCTTTCTTAGACTCATTTCAGTCTCTGTGGCAAAAGAAAGATGTCAGAGACCTACAGCAGTCCCAGAAATGATGAGGCCTATTCTCTGAACAGAAGCCTTCCACAGCAGCACAGGACACAACAGCACCAAGACATGATCATCTGCGCAGCTGTGAACACCACCGTGACTGCACTGACTGCCTCAGGCTGGACACAGCATCACCAAGCAAGTGAGATTGAGTTTTTCTGCCATCATCCCTGCATATTTGAAGGTGATCTGCTGCAATTTACCCCTTCATGACATCCAATTGTGTATTCTTGTGCTTCCTTCTTGTCACACTGCCTTCTCTATGATAATAGCAGAAGTGGTAGCAGGAGTGCCTGTCACAAAACCTTTCCCATCTTTTCACCTTCCCCATCACACTTACTCTCCCTGTTTCTCTATAAATCCAGAAGCATCACCATTTAGGCTGCTCTGAACACTGTGAAACCTTTCTGTCACCCTAAGCTAATTCATCACCATTCCCAAATCCTTCATGGGTGTGACATTTTGTATGTGCTTCAGAGCAAGCCTGGCACTCACCAGCAGCCTTGCATTTCTTGCATGCATCAGAGAGTGAAGCAGTCATCATCAGAGCTGGCAATAAGGTGTATCAAACACCCAGAAGCTGAGATCACACAGCACACACAGGACTCATCAGACCCTTATTTCAGAAGGCAACAGTCCTTTAAGCTAGACTCTTGCATGCACACCATACACGGTGAATTCCCTTTCCTTTGCACTGCTGAAACCAATATATGTGCAGAATAACAAGGAAACTAAAGTGACAGGAGAAGCTGCTGTGCTCCTATGAGCTGCAGAAATCCTTGCAAACAATATTCTAGGCATAATACAGCACCTTAAGAATGTCAGATGAATCCAGCCTCTGATCCCCATTTTGGATCACTACACTTAGTGTATTCCTTCCTGGTTTGGATTTTGGCAGAGCCAGAAGGTATGAAACATGAAGGGAGGCTGCTCTCTGCCTAGTTAAACCAGCATCACAGCTCAGTGGCAAGTTTAAAACCGGGGACAGAACTGCAAAAAGCCACCGTTCATCTGGAAGCCCTAAAAGAGCAATTCATCTTGTAACAAAATGTGCAGTTAAGACACTTTGCATCTGGCTGCTGCTGCATCTTTGCTTATCTTCTGAAAGCTGACTGCTTCTTCCCTGTTCTGAACAGGGCTCCCAACCCGCTCACAACCAGTTTTGTGGCTCTTAATCTTCAAGATCAAACCAGGATTTGAAGGGGAGAGTTCAGTATGATTAAAATTGAACAGCACTCTGCTGTGTGTGTTGTCTCTACTCACAGCAGCAATACTGTTGGTGAGGGTCAATGTTAAATACATGCAATTTATTCTGAGGAGATTGGTCTCAGCATCCATAAGGTGGCATTTCAATACCCTTTCTAGGCACTGTAGGTTTGTCTGCTTTAAAAATTAACTTTTACAGTGAGGTAACAACAGGACCATGAAATCTTCTCTTTTACCGCAAGGTAACTGTGCGAGGTGATTGCATTCTCTCTGCTCATGCTGATTTAGCTCTATTTATTCCTTGATACAATTGCCTCTTCCAGGATTTTACAGCAGGCAAGCTGACACACACTGACTGTTCTGCAGGAGGAACCTCTTTTAGCAGTGAAAACAAAACCTGTTAACAGAAAAAGACTGCTTTCCTGAATTCCACAAATACAATGTAAATTACGAGGGGGATTAGATTTATTCCCTCCTGTGTGCACCACCCACAAGCAGTGTCTTCACTGCTGAGCCTAGCTTGGTGTCTCCCAGATTTCCACACACTGCAGGTTATTACATTTAATGGCTTCCTAAGACCTGGGAAGCTTCTTTATTTCTCTGCTTTGTTGTTCATGTGGATTTTAATCCCCAAATCTCCCTGCCAGGCTGAAGAGGAATGTGAAGAATTTCCTGTGGTGTCTTAGCCATGTATCACAGGCAGCTCCTTTTCCTAAGTCAGGATCCTGGCTGCCCATAGGTGGACCTAAGCTCCTCCCAAAAGGAAGGCAAAGTTGGCATGAAAAAGTAGAATACCAATGAAAATTAAAATGGAAGGATAAGGGTGTGTAGATCAAGGAGAGGAACAGGCAGTTGCAGGGCTTCTTTGCCTCAATGCACAAAGTTTGTTCTCCTTGTTTGCATGGGGAGGAGCTACAGGATGGGACCCATACACAGAATAAAGCATTAAATGTTAAGAAATGCCAGTGCAAGGGGGAAATAATAGGATTGAAGTCTACATAACAAAGTTTCCCCAAGTGTGGAAAGAAACCACAACAACTCAAGAAATAAGCCACATGCTATTTTTTGTCCCTTTCTCTTCAGACTGCCTTCTCCAAGGGAAGTTGTCCCTGGAGGTGGTCAAGAAAGTGTGGACACGGCACTTTGGAACGTGGTTTAATGGCTGTGGTGGTGTTGGATTGATGGTTGGACTCAATGCTCTTAGGGGTCTTCTCCAGTCAAAATCATTCTGTGAGTCTATGTGGGAGGGAGGGGAAACACAGTATCACAGTAATTTTATGCTGCTCCCAGCTCTCCCCTCAGCCACAGAAAAGGGCGCTCGGGGCTGGAGGAGAGAGCAGGACTCCCATGTTTCAGTCACACCAGACAGGAGTTCAAGGAGGATGCATTCCTTGAGAAGGAATCTTTGAACCAGAGGCCAAAGGTGCTGTGAGATCCACTTTGGGGCTTCCCTTGGGACCATGCATATGGATCTGCTGCACTAACATGTTTGTGGCACCTGCTTCTCCCAAGCTGCTCTTGGTGAGGAGAGGAGGCTCTTGGAAAGCGGAGCTGTAATGACAGGACATACAGCAGTACATACATCATCCTCCCAGACTACCACAAAAATGACAAGCTTCATGTTTATGCCAGTGACAACTATGGTACCTCCAGATTATGATTAAAGGAGGCACAAAGACCTCACAAATCCCATTTTACTCCACAGTACCTTTAATTTGGCTCAGCCACAGCCCAAACTCTGTTTCAAAGACCTCTCAGCAAAGACACCAAGAACCAAATTACAGTCAGCAATTTGCTGTGGCTGTTTAGGTCAGGCCTTTTCCTTCCCAATTCGCTTTCTACCCAGAAAGACTCACACAACAAAGTGCACAGCATTGGACAAAACTAATTACATTTCAAATTACTAGAAGATCCCCCACCCTGCTCTGGGTACCCTGGTTTTTTTTTTTTCCAGTCCATGCTACCATATTCTGAGCTCAACAAGCAAAGTCAGGACATTTCTAAGCCTGGAGACAGGTTGTAGGGTTGGCACTGGCTCCCTGAAGGAAAGCTGCCAGTTACAAGGTGAAAAGCTGCCTGAGTACAAGATCATCATCATGTTTTCCTGAGGGACAAGTCCTGAGCCAGGACATACCTTGGTGAACCCACTTGCTCTCTAGCCATTTAACTGAATTTGAAAGGAGTTAGAAGTCAGGCAGGCTGGGTGAGGAGCCTGTCTTCCTCTGCAACACACCCTCCAGCCCATCCAGATGCCAAGATCGTCGGTTGAACTGGAGTTGTGCAAAGTGGAGGAGAGCTCCCTTTTCTCGCACACCTACACCCCTTTGCATTCTTCTCCATTGTGCACACACAGCCCAGCCCAGGTGGCTGAGCATGTGCAAACTTCAAAGTCAAAAATGTTCCCAGAGTTCAGTTCAACAGCGAACCATAAATCATAACAAAAGCAAAGCAGTTTACCTGTCTCCACTCCGAAAGTATGACTCAAGTGTTGAGTTAATTGTACACGGTGGAAGGAGTAGCTTTTCATCTCACAGGAATGCACCACGTATTTCCTATAGAGTGGATGCCTCCTGGCTCCCTCTGCCTTTCAGACTCTCACACATACACCCTCCTTATCAAACCGAAGTGTTCCCAGTGCCTCTCCCAAAGACAACAGCAAGTGCTTTGTTTGCTTGGCAAAAAGGGGCCCGAAATTCTGCTGCTGCGACACACCAGGAGCATAAGAACTATTTGAAGGTTATATGTCCAGTAGGGAGCTTTGGTGCAGAAGTGGGACTGGAATTTTTCAGACACTGCTGTTACAGGCTGGCTGTCCACAAAAAATCTTCTTCATGCCCTTTCTCAGTCTGCTTACTGTTTTAATGTCCTAGCGTTCTCAGACCAGTAGGTCTTTACCTTCAACTGTAGTGTAAATAAATCAGTAACAGATGGACAACAAAATGTAAACCTCTCAGTTGTCCTTCACAGTTTGAGAACTGCTCAGGGCTCTTATGAAGCAGACTACACATCAATTTGAAAGGCCAGCTCTAGTCATCCTGATGACTTAACTTATGTAAAGTTATCATTACTATTATCAGGACCATCTTTCATTAGGTGGACATAGTTTTTGTTGACAACTTGCTGCACTCCCTGTCTGTGTGCAATCTGGAGTTTAAAGGACTGATCCTGCTAGTGAATCTGCTCCACCCAACCCTTAGCTGTCAGCAGATCTTCCCAACATTACCAAGTTTCTGCTGCTGGTCCTTCACCTGCAAGAAACACATAGCAGTGTGGGGAAGAGCAGCTTCATGACTATGCCAGAGCTGGCACGCCTCAGCATCTCTGGCAATCAGGTTGCCTTTGGAAATATATTGGGGAAAGTGCAGAAATTTGGAGAGATGATATAATCAGAGATATTGTTTGGTTTGAGGACAACTCACTGGGCAAATTAATTCATTGCTGTTTATAAACTAGGCTGGAATGTTCAGAGAACAGGTAAGGCAGCCAGATGCCTTGTTTATCACCACAGACAGCTGTGCCAAAATATCTTCAGACTGAACGATGTTGATGTAGGCATCTGCATTTAAACAATTTATTGCAACAGTTACTCTCATTCAGCAGAGTAGTACATGGCCACAGGAAAAAGAAGTGACAGATGCTGGGATGCGTAAAACTAAACTTTCTGCTGGCATAATCCCATACAAGTCCCATTAAAATTAATCAGGTATTACTGCTTGAGCAGAAGATAAATTTGATTTACTAGGCCAGAAATACACCTACCTGACTCTCTATATCTTAAGTATTTGGAAAGCTTTTCCCTTTATTTAGTATAAGTAATCAAGAGCAGCTCTAACTACCAAATAAAGCAATAAAAAAATCCAAAGAGTCATCACCAGCTCAACGAATTTCATACTGATTTCAGACTAAGAAACCATATGAAAATAGAGGGGGAAAGGCAAGATTATGCATAAGAATTGGGAATAAAAGACCTACCTTTCTCTAGTTATTCTCAAAAGTTAAAACTCCAGGAATTTCATTACAAAGGAGACACTTCAGTAATTTGACCTCTGTCCAATGGTATAAAGTATGATTTAGGAATCTCACTGATTTGTCTCCAGACTAATTTTAATTTGTGTTGACAGTTTTATTTTGCATTTGTTTACCTAATTTCATTCACTACAGGATAGATTTATGAGCCTCTGAGAGTCGCTTTTGTGTGCTTCTAGGTTTTAACAAATTTAGGTTTAAGTGAGCCCTCTAACGTTGAATTCCCTGACTTTAAATATTTTGATTCTGGAATAATGAAAATGTCTTTACCAGAAAAGTACATGTAGTCTTAAATACAGATTAGCAAGATTTTTTGGAGGAGGGGACCCCAGCGACTTCTTTAAAAGCGATGAAAAGCTCATCTATTAGTGAATAAGAAGCTCAAAGAAAATGTCACACACACGCACACACATTTCATCAGCTTCTCAGTTCAGTGCATCAGTAAACAGCACGGAGCAGCCACACAGCACTGCGTGGAGTTTGATTTATAACTGCGTGAATGATTTAGCACATCTGACCATTAATATGGAGTTAACATGGCGTGAATAAGAAACAATGGCCTAACTGGGGAATCTAGTGGTGAACTCTGCTCGCTGGTATGAAAACACTGCTTGGAGTGATTATCACTGTTGGGAAGGAAGAGCACGGGGAAACTGGTCCTAGGGTTCTGCCATTTTTATCCGTTAATAGCTCTGTCTGATATTTCTCAGATTCCAGCTGTGACGGCCAGCTTCACAGCCACTAACGCCCAGGTCGGCAAGAACATTTCTAATTTCCATAGACCACAGGCATTAGGCCAAGTCTCCTGCTGTCAGGAATGCTTGACACCAGCCTCTTCTGCCTTGCACCGTTGCATCTTTACAGCCAGTCACACTGGGGTACCCAAGGTAAGTATGGAGGAGGACTGATGATTAATGTCATGATGGTTCCTTTTAATATACTTCATCTGTCAGCTTAATTCTCTTTAACTGGGATAATCACAATAATCAGATGCAATTGTTCACATCATTACCTAATTCCAGCTTTTTTCAGTGTAGCAAATTCATGTGAATTTTAGATGTGCAGAAAACATGGAAAGTCTGAATTGCTCTTCACACAGCTTGAAAAATCCTGTTAGGTATGAGATTGCCCCACAAAGCTAAACCGCACATGAGGATCTTGTGTCTCCAGAGCGTACAACACAGGTAATCAATGATGTTACAAGTAAAGCATTTTTATTTCTTATTCTAAGGAGTTAAAACTATAATTCACACAAGCTCAGTGACATCAGGCTTCTCTCCACTCCCATGTGAACAATTTGTGCAGAGCAGGGAAATGTTATTGACTTGCTAACATCTCCAGAGCAGATGTTTATGCAGAAAGTATGCAAGGAATTCCTGTGTCTCCCAGAGGCCTAATGAATGGCCAGCATTTTTGGTGTTAATTTATAATCAGCCATACACACTGAAAAGCCAGACAAAAGATGAAGAGAAAAAGGCACAGTGAAGTCGTGTAGGACTCAAAAAACCAAAGATCAGACAAGGTGACAATTTATTACTGGCTTAATTTTTAGATTAACATGTCTCTCAAATGAATAAAAGCATGAACTTGTGAAATCTCATCAAATGTATTAAAAAAGAGTATTCCTAGCCTCTAATTTAGCTTCTTTCCTTATCTAGTTTCATTTCATAAGATGAAAGTTAGGAGCACAGTTCAATAAGATGTCACTGAAGAGTGAGGAGGCTTTGAAAAGAATGAAGAGGACCAAATCAAGATGCTGAAGTATCTCTAAATAGAATAAATGCCCTTCAGAGAGATGGTGGTGTAAGTCATGTGCTGTAACTATCAGAGAGGGAATAATGAACCTTCGTTTTTAGTCCAAAGTAGAATCCAAGTTTAGGTATAAAGCTGCAACTGCTATTTCCCAAATCATGCATTTATACCCCTGACAGAACCAAATCTATCCACTCCCATCTGGCTGTTGGTGTTATTTGGATTTTTGCAATGAAAACACCACGAGGATAGCAGGGTGAAGAAAGAAACACAAAAGTTGCCCATTGAGGAAGCATTTTATTGTTTTCTGGTGCCTCCTCATCAGCTCTGCAGACCTGCTGCAGCCAAAGCAGAAAGGTTAAATGACTCATTTCCTTCCTGCTCCTGCTGTGGGGCACCTAAACCAGCAAAGCCTTTACACAAACCTGCACCCTCTCCCGACTGTGGGAGACCTGGTTTGTGGAGTTGCCTGCAGACGTGCTGGTGGGAACAATACTCGGAAACCAAAGCACAGAGCTATCCAACGGCTATTAATATACGTCAGTTGGATCCCAGCTACGAGCTCGTGGGCTATACAAGAACCAGAGAAGAAAACCCTGAAACATTGCTGTGGGCTTTGCCTTTGAGTTTGCAGCACCTCAGGCACCTTCCTTAGCACCCCAGGGCTTCTGTCATCCATCTAGTCAAAATTATACATCAGCCACCCTTGTGCCCACCATGTGATCCTGAAAACTTCACTATCCTCACTCTCTGGCCACTTGATGGGTGGAACTGAATGTGAAAATCCCCATGGAAAACTATCTTTGTACAGAAATTGAGCTCGAAGTTGATGGACTCCTGTCAGACTCCTATCGGTAGTAGATCTCTTTTAGATGAAAAGGTAGAAAGGTCTGCTCTGCCAAAACAGAAGACAACCAAACAAAACAGCTTTGGCTACTTAGAGTTTCGTTTTCAAGTGATGCAATCACATAGTGTTTCTTCATAGGAACACATCATATTTGCTACCAAAGAGAGCACACCATTGAGTTACTCCCAGCAGCATAAAGTAGCCATTGTGGATGTCTACGACACCATGCCATATTGCTTCCAGGACAGAAGACATTCATGCAAGCCTAGTCCATGTATCCATGCAAACCTGGAATCTGCAGAGTAAGTATGGGGTACAGGCACCTCCACAGTGATGTCCCTGAATGGTAGAAGAACACTATTAAACATCAGATAAATATTTTTGTAAGTGCAGAGTCTTTAAGATCTGGAGAGCTGAAGGCTGTGGTCCACCATCCTATAGATGATGTGCCAAGAAATGGATTCATTAACAAAACAAAGCACTAAAAGCCTTTATTACCACAGGAAAAATAAAAAATCTTGGGCTGTGAAAATGTAAACCTTATTCTTTAATTTGGGGAACAAAGGCAAAAGACCAGTACTAGGTTGAGAATCTAACCAGGAACTGCTTTTCTTGTTAGCTTCCCTTGCATATAATCAGTGGATCCTCAGACAGTCACTGGGCACAGAATGAAAGCCACTTGTTTTGATAAAACACTTTCCTGGATAGACTGTTTTGGGTAACTATTTAACAAAGCACTTTCCTGGGTAAATGTAATAGCTTTTGACAAAAGGAGGTCAGACTCCGTACTCCAAGAATGCTCTCTGACCCAGGGACCTGTGACTGTGTTGGTTAACATGGAGTATGAGCCCTTTGTTCTGGTCTGCTTGAGAGCCCCAGCGCTACACCAGCACTGCACCCTCCAGCTAGATCTCTGCAGGGAGGTGTAGCCCATTTCTAGCTTAATTAAAGAGTGATGTGTCTACCCCGACACTGCTGGAAAGGAATGACTGGTTCCTTTGTGTATGCATTTTCCACATGCTTCTCCTACATGTTGGGTGTGTCTGGTTTGTAAAATCCCATGTGGCTTCAGCGAAATTACAGCATAAGGATTTCAGCAGAGTTACAGCAATACCCACTGACTGGTTTTCGTGAGGAACAGACTTGTAGACACAGGAGAGGGGTGAGAGAAACAAGGAGAAGTCCTAAAGTCAGGAAGTGTGAACTGGAAGCAAGTGAGAGGGTTTGCTCCCGTCAGGAGACAGCTGCAAAATTACACTCTACAAGATGTTAAGGAAGAAAATAATGAATCTCCAGGCGGAACTGCCAGTCATGGGTTGTTTCAAACTGTCTCCAAGAAAACTGGAGATGATCTAAGTACAGCCAGAAAGGCAAGAGTCTATAAGAAATTGCTAGTCTTTAAACTAACTAGAGTATGCGAAGAAAAACAAACAGCTGTGGCAGGACAGAGGCAGTGCAATGTGAGAAGACAGCTTTCAGAAACTGGGCTGTTTGGCATTTTTACACCTGAAACTGAAAGTTTGCTTCTCCATTTTCCGTGTATGTAAATTTTACTTGGGTTTTAAAGCCAGGCTGTGGATGCTGCTTCACGTTCAGGATACACAGGGTAATGTGCAAGGGAGACCTGCATTCCAGTGATACCTGTTTGACTGCATCGACAGTAATTGTGGGATAATATATGGCTTGCCCGTGGAGTGAATAAACACACTTCACGTAACACACTACTAAGGGAGTATCCGAGACTGTGATGGGAGTGTTTTAACCTGCTCAGTTCCTTGATCAGGAGAAAGATTTAATGCAATGTTATTTTTTAAATGTTCCTCTGGAGACATGGGGAACTTACTAGGACCACTGGAGGGCGGCAAAGGCAAAGTGAAGCATTCATCAGCCTGCTTTTGGGAATCGCTTTCGTGAAAATCCAAAGCCAAGATGACCTCGGCACCGACAGAGAAAGAATTTCCTGCTACCCAGACGCAAATACGAAAACCGCGCAAGTCTTCCAGCACGAAAATCAGTAATGCAATGTCAGTTCCCTCACTATCCTGTGTCTGAAGAATGCCACCTGAAGTCTGCATGACTTGTCTGTCAGAAAATGCTAAAACCATCAAAAAAATATTTATAATCTTGATGCGTGCTGAATTCTACTGATTTTTTTTTAAATCAGCAATATATATATATATATATATGCCAAGATTAGGCAGTCTCCCAGAGAGCTTACCTTCAGACTAGTTTCCTCCAAGAGAAATGTCATTGTGCTCCACACTGCACACAAACATGTATCTTGATATCCACGCACCCAAACCAAATCAAAACATCAGTATAAAACCCAACCTTACATGGTACAGAGGGGGAAAATGAGGTAAAATGTCTGGTAGAAGTCATAGGTGGCAGTGAGAGAAAGTGTCTGCATTTATACATATAAATGTTATAAATGTAGGCTAATTTGGTTTTGTGTTGTTCTCTCTTTTCTCTCTTTTCCTTTTTTTTTTTTTTTTTTTTTTTTTTTTTTAATTTTCACTTCTCCCTTACCTCTCTCCCCTCTTNACTTTTTTTTTTTTTTTTTTACATTTCCTACATGCATGAAGCTCTCTCCAGCCTTTGGAAGTTAAATATCTTAGAACAGTGATAAAGAGGGTGATACATATGCAAGTTGTTCTTAATGCTCATCATATTTCTATGGAAATGTGAATATATCTGTGAATTAAACAGCTTCACAATGGGAACTTATGGTTTTACTTTTATATGAGTAAATAATGACATAAAAATGGACATCTAACAAAAATTATACCAGTTTCATACAGGAAACAACTGCATGTTGCTCTAGACCACTGTTCAAGTGCTCCATTCTGATCTTTCATTTGACCACAAGACAAATGGACTTCAGCTTCACTGATAGATTTCATGTTGGGTTTCTAAACTTGGGAAAAAATACCTAGCTTCTAAACTGAATGACAGTAAAGATTAAAGTACAGAGAGTTTTTATCCCACAGTTTTTTCACCTACATCTATATGCTATTTAAAATAAATACGCCTGCTTTACTGCCACTACTCTTAAGGTTTTCTTAAGGGCTGGTAAACAATTATTTTTTAAAATGCTGGATTTTATTAACATTCCAGTTAGCAAACAGATGTTATAATCAATTGCAATAGTGCACTATGAGAAAAGTTGGAATCCTGACATGGAAATGTGCCAAAATGTAGATGCTGCAATGTACTTCTAAAGGCAAGGATGCACCTATGTGCCTGCAAGGAAACAAAGCTGTGAACGTTTTCTATTGCAAAACACAGGTACCTGATCCTAAGCTCATCAGCTGTCAGGAATTTCTCTGACTTGCCTTAAACTTTAGAACAGGATATTGCAGAGTTGCCAAGCTTCCCCTATAGCAAGTTTCCCTTCTTCACAGGGAAACTAAAAACATAGCAGTGGCTCAGGGCTCGTTTGGCATCTTAAGGCTTCAAGGAGACCTTATAGTAGCCTTCCAGTATCTGAAGGGGGCCTACAGGAAGGCTGGGGAGGGACTATTTACAAGATCTTGCAAAGATAGGGCAAGGTGCAATGGGTTTAAACTGCAAGAGGGGAGATTGAGACTGGATGTTAGGAGGAAGTTCTTTACAGTGAGGGTGGTGAGGCACTGGAACAGGTTGCCCAGAGAGGTTGTGGCTGCTCCCTCCCTGGAGGTGTTCACGGCCAGGTTGGATGAGGCCTTGAGTGACCCGTACTAGTGGGAGGTGTCCCTGCCTATGGCAGGGGTTGGAACTGGATGATCTTCGAGGTCCCTTCCAACCTTACCATTCTATGATTCTATGATCTTATTCCAGAGGCAGACTTTGGTGAGCTGAGAATGAAAGCTGGTGGCACGGTGTAGTCACAAGCGCATGTGCCACACGCCTACAAACACCAGTTTGTCAACCACCCTCACAGCTGCTGTGGGGCTTGCACCCCAGGCCTTTTGCTTATCTGCTGGTGGAACAACACACACAGGTGAATTGTAATTACTTTTACAGTTATTGTTTTCCATGAAGTCCAATAACACTGCCTATCCCCACTCCTAACCCCTTCAAACCTCCCTGATGATAACCCCAATGACTCTGACAGTGATGGAGAAGCCCTGGGCCCACACTCCGGTTCCTTCACTCTGAGCAAGGTGGAAGGGAATTGGAAAAAAAAAAAAAAGAGAGAGGGAGAAAAAAAAAAAAAAAGAACAAAAGGAGGCAGGAAGAGCAGAAACTGCTACTCCAGGATGGTTTCCAAGGAAAATATCACCTCTTCAGCAGGAGTAGGCAGCTGTTGTTAGCAACCGGCATACACAGCCAGGGCTCTCCAGCAAGCAGAGGGGGAGGATGGATGGGTTTGGGGGATGAAGATTAATTACCCCATATTCCCGGGACGAGCCCTGCCTCTACGTGCGGCATGTGGCAGCTGGGGATGAAGGAGAGGATTTGTCGTCTTCCCTTAGCTGCCAAACTCCGGCTTGCACCAGAGCCTGACGGAAGTAGAGGTGCAGTCCAGGCCCCTGGCAAGCCCAAATCCCTTCAGAAGTTTCAGATCAACATTTTATTTCTTTTCTTATTAATTCATGCAGCTACTCTGCTTTACCAGAGCACAGAAAGTACAGCGACAGGGCAGAAACTGTGAGCCTCACGGAGACATGAGGTGTCCCCATCAGCACCAGCACAATGGCGACGAACTGGCAAAGGGTTGTGTGAAGGGCAAGGAAGCCCGGGGAGTGGGGGGACTGTCCTCTTGCTCTCGGTGAGCTCAGACCGAGCCTAGCCCCGAGTGCCTCTACTCCGCCCCCGCGCCGGCTCCCCTGCCCGGTCGCCTGGCCCTGCCCAGCCACCCGGTCGCTCAGCAACGGTCGACGCGGCCGGGCCGAAGGCTAGAGGCTGAGCCGAGCCGGAGTGACCCCAGTGCCAGGTCTGCGATGGCTCAGCAGAGCCTCTGCACACAGGTAACGCGGGGGGGCTGAGCCGCGCGGGCACCCACAGCCCTGCACACAGACATCCGTCCTGCAAACGGCCCCGCACGCAGGCACCCACCCTGCAAACGGCCCCGCACGCAGGCACCCACCCTGCAAACGGCCCCGCACGCAGGCACCCACCCTGCAAACGGCCCCGCACGCAGACATCCACCCTGCAAACGGCCCCGCACGCAGGCACCCACCCTGCAAACGGCCCTGCACGCAGACACCCACCCTGCAAACAGCTCTGCACACAGACCCCCTCGACACACAGCTGCACACAGACACCCACCCTGCAAACAGCCCTGCACACAGACACCCACCTTGCAAACAGCCCTGCACACAGACCCCCTCGACACACAGCTGCACACAGACACTCACCCTGCAAACAGCCAGACACACACATATCCCCTCTTGTACAGGTTTGGGCTGGGATAGTTAATTTTTTTCACAATAGCTGGTATGAACTGTGTTTGGGTTTGTCCTGTTGGTAACACAGAGGTGTTTTAGTTATTGTTGAGTAGTGCTTATACAGAGTCCAAGTTTTTACTGTTCCTCACACCACCAGTGGGTAAGCTGAGAGTGCACAATAAGCTGGAAGGGACAGATGATCCCAAGGAATATTCCATACTCTATAATATCATGCTCAGCATATAAATCTTGGGGAAGAAAGAAGGGGTGGGGATTTTCAGGGTAATGATGTTTGCCTTTCCCTGTTATGCATGATGGAGCCCTGCTTTCCTGGGGATGGCTGAACACTGCCTGCTGATGGGAAGTGGTGAATGAGTTTATTTTGATTTGCTTGTATGTGTGGCTTTTGCTTTGCCTAGTAAACTGTCTATTTCACCTCACAAGTTTTCTCAGTCTTCCGTCTTCATCCCATCAAGGAGCAGTGAGGGAGTGGTTGTGTGAGGCTGAGCTGCTAGCTGAGGTTAAACCACAACACCTGTGCAGTGCTTCTATGCCCCTGACACACACAGCTCATACAGCCTCATACAGGCACACCTCTGCATAATCCATGACACATTCTCTGTGAACCCGACGCAGTGTGGCCTCGTGAGCACACACACATCCTTGCATGAGCATCCCAACACCTCAGTGTTCACATGCACACACACAGCATGTCCCCTTTCACAGTCCTTTCCAGATACCTTTCCCAGCCCTTTCCCCCAGCTTTTCCTCCATTTGCTAATTCTAGCCATTTGCGCAGTCCAGGAATCTGTTCCTATCCAGGTTTTAAGCACTGACTTCCTTATTATCCTTTCTCAGGACATCTCCCACTTGCTGGGTAGCATCTTTGAGGATCGGTACACTGGAGATGTAATTGAGGCAGACTTGGAGACAAATTGGATCAAATCCCAAGGAGGAGATGATGTTTGTCATGAGAGTTTTACAGAGGAGCTACAGAAGGTACAGAAGGCAGAGTTTGGAGCTCTGTTCAGCTTTCATTGCTACTTATTTATAGACCTTCTATAAAATAAAAAGGTGGGGGTTGAAGGGGGGATCCTAGAATAAATCTTTACTTATACTCATTTATCTACCCATGTCCATGACAGCTTCTTTCCGAGTACCAGCAACAGCTGAAAGCAGCTGACACAGTAGAAGAGAACATCATTCAAGCCCAACATCAAGCAGAAGCTGAAGAAGAAAGGGCCCTGAACATGCTGAAGGCAGAGGTGGAGAAAGATTTTCACAAAATAGGTCTGCCACCAGGTGAGGATTCTGGAAATACTGTGTCTCCCCAGTACATGCTTGTGGTACCCAGAGATCAAGCAGTGTCTAAATCACTGTTAGAACTGACAGTAGACTCAGTGAGTTTCTGGACTGGCTTTACAGCAACAGAGCAACTTTGAAGTATTTCGTGCAGGGATTCGAACCAAGTAACATCTGTTTGGCACTGAAAGAAACTAAACAAACAGGTCATTTTCAAAGCATTAGGTTTACAGTTGATGGCTTATGACCTAACTTTGTTAGCAACTTACATACCTGGATATACAACAGCAAAGAGCAAAGATTAAATGTTTCTCTGATGGATGCATAGTTGGGTTCGAACTGAATTTAGAATTGTGGAGATGCATTTCCAAGCCTCACCATTAAATTACCAGACTGTATCTCTATCCTGAAGTATTACCTGAAAGAGAATCATAAAATCTGAAACAATGACTTATAAAAGCATTACTTTGGGTTGATTAAAGGGCTACACTTGGGGAGGAGTTGGGGGTTTTGTTGTTGTTGTTGTTGTGGTTTAGAGTATTTTTTTATTGTTTTATTTTGTTTTACCGTTGCAGTGGCATCCTCTTTTAGGGGGATTGTGGATAATGAACTCCTTAGAAAAAATCATTTGACTTGCCCTGATGATTACATCACTGATAAAATACCTGTTACTAGAGCACCAAAAGGTAATTCAAAGCTGAGAATAAGTTAGACTTTTTACAACACTCTATGAATTGAAGCACAGAAGAATATAGCAGATCTGAGTATATTTTTATAGCTTTCTATCCATGCAGGAGAGAATGTAGTTTTGCAAGCCTAAAATTCCACTAAAGGGACATTGTCAAAATAAAATGGATAAATCAACAATTATTGAGGTTACATGTGCTTAAATATGGAATTTAATGGTGGTTGCACATTTGTTTGCAGTTCTTTCCATCTGACACAAAACCTGCGTTGTGACTGCTCTTTTATTCAACTTCATTAGCACAAAGCTTCAATATACAGAGAAGTGAAGTGATTACATTGAAAAAAAAACCCACATATTTTCAGTGAAATAAAATCATATTATTTGGGGTTTAAATTTTTCCAATTCTGGAAATATATCAGTTTAATTTACAAACAAAGGTCAGTAAGAAAAATCTTTC